>JARVZY010000832.1:0-33893 GCA_030686995.1 Artemisia argyi | reverse complement strand
AGTTATTGATAAGACGGTAGATGAGTTATTGCCAGAGCGAAACAACGACGATTTGAGGTTTATAGGGGAAACTGGTTTAGCGGTTTCTAGGAGGGGTGATGATGATCGAGGGGAAGCGAGTGGAACTTCTGAAGTGAGACCTGGGGTAATAGATGAGGAAGAAATAAATAACAATTGTCCCAAGATAGAAGGGTAATAATCAAAATCGTAGTTTATGTTTTAACGTGTTTTGATGCACATGCATAAAAAGTTTCGGGAGTGTTTGTGATTGCCTATTCAAACTGATTATATTGTTTGGAATAATCAATTGTCAATTTGTAACTGCTGAAATAAAAAGCAGAGCAGTTTGTTTAGGCAATCATAACATACACATCCTCAATGGGTTGTTCTTTGGAAGATTGTTCATCAATTTCTTGCAGTAGTATATATGCTTTTTAGGCAATATCATTCAAAAAGCTAACCCGGAAATTCATGAAAATATTAGGAGTGTTTTGGAATGAGATGTTAGTAAAAGTTAATTTCAATAGTTTCTTCTTTACTTGTTAAATGGGATACAAAATGCGTATAATTATGATGGTGTTTTCTTTCACATCATTCAACTAGGAATCGAAAGCTGGTTTGAAGTTATAATTTGCACTCGTTAAGTTACAATTTCAACTAATCTCATAGTCTTATGAAGTTTTATGGCCTAATTCATATTAATACGCATGATTGAATTTTACATCCCTATAGTTAGATGCAAGAGAAGGTGGATTGTTCATGGTTCATCTTTCGAAAAAGATGATGATAGTTTTAATTGTTAGGTTGTCGAAATTTGATATAAAATAGGTTAAAAGCAAGAATTTCGTGGTTAATAACTTATATTCATTCTCCCTAGTGATTCCCTTTAGTCATTTTAAAGTTGAGTTAATGCGTTTTGCTAGAGATAGCTTTCACAATCACCTACGAGACTACAATATCCAACCAAAAAACATCGCTAAAGTTTGAAGATTGTGTCAAAGGTTTATGTAACTTGGTAGCTGATACTATACGTTTTACTTTTGACTATGGGAAGAAAAAGTAGGCATATAGAACAAAAAAAACATACTAAAATGGTAAAGATAAACAAGTGGTTTGGCTTTTTGAAATGAATCAAATTACTGTGTGTTTGAAACAAATTGCATACTCTTTGGTATTGATTCCATGGTTTGCCATCATCAGGTCAAGTATCAAATATCATAACCAAATAGTGGGTTATATTATAAGAAATATAAAGTTTTTCTATTCAGAATAAAATGCACTATAAGTTTGCCAGAATATGTAATTATTACTCAATATAAAGGATCAATTTCATGTTTAGAAAAGAATCCAAAGATGTCAAAAATCATTGGGAGTGGAGTAAGCATGATCATGATGTCAACTGGGTGCAAATGCTTACAAGCGCAGTATTTTGTTATTGTTTTCCATTATCCCAAGTTCCTCTTCAACTTTGTTTTAGTTCTTTCTCGTTGCTTCTGGTCCTTCTGGATTAGTCATTTATTTCCTGCACCTGAAAGAGGTAAAGTACCTTTTTTTTCTTTGCTTCGTACATTTAGTTATCATATGTGTTACAGCAGAGGTTCTTTCTCTATGTGACTGATAAATGGTGAAATCACCCACTGTGGTATTTTGATCATTAATCTTAACTTACATTATCTTGCGACATTTTGATTCAGATAGAGGTGAAAAAGCTTACAGAGTGTTTGGAATTGATTATTAAAATGCTTATGGGATTTTTTTTGCACAAAAGTAGTTTTGAGTATCTGTTTAGAAGCAGTCTGTTTATGATCGTTTGCTCCTTGCAGCTTGGAATAAGCAGCCTAGCTAGAATAAGTTGTTTGTGTGTTAATTATTCAAATTGTTTATCATAAATTGTTAAAGGCAATTTTTTATACCTGATTGTTGTTACACCTATCTCTTGAGCATTTTGTTACAGCAGATAATCTATCTAAGCTTACTTCAAAAACCATCGTAACACGTGCAAGTCGACACAAAAGTCAAACCTGTTGCATTTCAACTCTACAACTTAATTATATGTCCCAAGTTTTTTCTATATGCTGGCATAAATATGAGACTTCCATGGCTGATTAAGAGACTAGTAACCGGAAATGGAAACTGGGTGCACGTACAAAATTGTAGATTCCTCCATTGATTACCTTTGTTGTATATCAATATAAATCATGAAAAACAATAATCGAACATTATGAATTTAGAAGTTCGAAGATTTTTAAAGCTACTCTGGCTGTTTCTTTTGAGCAAAAGTTGCTTGAAGATTTCTAATGAGAATTAAATTCTTCTTGATGAACAATGTTTAATAACAAGGCGGCATTTTGGTGATGAAAACCGGCTGCTACTTTGATCAATACTATTGCAAGGCTTGATGAACAACCATTCTCCGGGATGCACATGAGTCAAAGTTAGCTTTCGCTGTTGCAGAAGGATAGAGACATGATATAGCCTTGTATATAGTTAGTAGTTAATAAACAAGATTTTTTTAATTTTTTTTTTTAATTTTTATTTTATTTTATTTATTTTTTAATTTTTATAAAAGGTATGTTTGATGTATATATTTGTCAAAACTGAATACTGTGTTGCATTTTCTTGCACTTTTCTGTAATGAATTATGCAAATCTTCCTTAGAATGCACTTGGTACAAATTAGTCTCATATATCGAGTGGGGTGCAGGACAATACCTATATTATCTATATCTGGACAAACCGACAAACCATTAGTCCACCTTGCAAAACTAGCACAGTTGTACACAAATCTTCCGTGGATATAATGACTATCAGTGTCATGGTATTCAACAATTATGATCCCTGTCATTTATCATGTATGAGAGGGCCTACCAAGAAGACTCATCCTTGTTCTAATTGCCAAACCTACTTATCTGTGCAGTTAATACCAAAAAAAATAGTTTTGTAACATGGAACATAGATGTTCCAAATCTCCCAAAGCAAGACCCCCAAGCTCAATTCCATCTATCTCCCCTCCATCTTTTGCCACTTACTGAAGCATTCTTCTTGCATCATATGTTACAAATTGAAATTAGTGGTATAGCTGCATAGCCAGGATTTTGCTCTTTTCTCACCCAAATTAGTCAATGGGAATATAAATGGGCAATTAACGACGCAAATTACCATCTCTTGGTGCCGTGGTCCTGGCAGTGCATTCCAGCACAGATCGACCTGATCATGAATCGAGCATGAAGTATCATGAAGGATTTTTCATGACATTAGGTTCATCCCCTTTATATGGACTCATTCAACCCTCGATTAGTTGACTTCAAAGAAAGCCAAGCAGCCCATTACTTGTTGTTTGGTAGTGGAGATGCAGATCGTCATGTCGTTCTTTGCAACTGCCTTTTGTACTATTGGAATGCTGATCAACCATGACTTCAAGGTAGATTATCTCCACATAATATCTTTTAGAGCCCAGAAAATGGGCGGGTTGAGAACAGGTCAAAAGTCAAACGGGTTGGGTTAGTTCTACCCGAAACACTTCTAGCTCAAATTTTCAATATTCATAAGTTATTAGTGCGTCAAACATATACACAAGAAATAAATATATATGGTACATTTTAATAAAACGTCTTAAATAAACTGATTTTTGAATGTTTTATGCTTGTAAGTTACACTTTGGCGATGGTCGACCCATTTCATCCAAGGTAGATCCTGCTAACAGCCGCGTCGAACTGGGTTGACCAAAACATTTCGTGCCCAAACATTATCGAGTTTAGTTATATATCATAAAAAATATATTACGAACAACTTTCAACTTACATAATAATTTCATAATGTTCCCTTTTAAGCTATTTTCTTTGTTAACTCTAGATAAAATAAGTTGTGTTGATCAGTTTTTTTTACCCATCTTGCTTAGGCGATTCCTCACGAAGCAAGGGAATTTGAGCTCGGTGAAGTGACATAATTCTGGCAGTGAGCGCACTTCTTTGGCGCAATTCTTCTTTTTGGGAGCAATTGGTGTCATTTCCTGTGGCTCCTCATTGTTTTTTGGAGTAATGGTTACACGTTGCTGCCTGTGACGGAGTCTCTAGCTGTTTTGTTCTCCCATGATAGATTTCAAGTGGAAAAAGGAATTTCGCTTACATTTGGGGCTTAGTTTCCTCTTTTATGGAGAGATTCAACGTAACAAGAAGATGAAATGTGACACTGAGGCAGGTTCTACGCCATGACACGAACCAGTATGTGTATTTTTGTGTGCAATAAAGAGTTTGCTTGTACTTCCTTAGTTTGGTTGTTGTTTTCCTTTGTTACAAGCTAATGATAACGATCTTAGATCCACGCCCCGACTTGATATCGTATTCTTTGGTGAGCTATGCTTACTTTTTAAAATCATATTTCTAGTCTAAGAGTTATGAACTGTTCTGAATTATAAATTATTGTAGTACTGTAATAGTTTCATGCAGTGCTGCAGGGAATTCAAATGGAAGGTGGACTTGCACGTAATATACAATTAAACAAATTAAAATTACAGTCGGTCAGGATGGCCGAGTGGTCTAAGGCGCCAGACTCAAGTTCTGGTCTTCGAGAGAGGGCGTGGGTTCAAATCCCACTTCTGACATACTTTTAAATTTTTATTATTCTTAAATTATTTGTGTTTGTTTTTTTTACTATTTATACTTTCTAACAAATAAAAAGCTTACATTTCTTTAAAAAAAATAAAATAAAAAGCTTACATTTCGTTAAAAAAATTAAAATAAAAAGCTTACATTTCGTTAAAAAAATTAAAATAAAAAGCTTACATTTCGTTAAAAAAAATAAAATAAAAAGCTTAGCTATGTTTGGCAAAAGTAGCTGTGAGCAGTAGCAGTGAGCTGTGAGTAGTAGCTATGAGCCAAAAAAGCTCACAGCTTCATAAAGAAGCATTGAGAAAATGAGCTTTCCTAAAAAATAGCAAAGCCCACAGCTCTCATACCAAACGAACACTAAAAATCAAAAAGGTCATTGCTCACCGCTCATTGCCAAAAAAAAACTCTGAAAAGCTTTGTGCCAAACATAGCCATAGTGTTTGGGAAAGACCATGGTTTGCGACGTATTCTCGCCTTAATTAAAATGAATGTCTATTTTTAGTTTGCACAAAATTTAAAAAAATCCCATTAGTTATACTACCTCCGATCATATAATATCCTAGCTGGGTTCTTGTAAAAACTCGTCTTAAAGTAAAAAAGATATGATGCATCTTAAGTATGGCATGTGTCCTTGAGAGTACGGGTAATTTAGGTACATTTATTCTTAATTTATTTGCGTTAGTTTTTAATTATTTTATAAAATAAATGTTCACTTTTAATTTGCACAAAATTTTAGAAAATCCCATTAGTTATACTACCACAAATCATATAGTATCCGGGTTGAGTTCTTGTAAAAACTCACCTTAAAGTAAAAAAGATATGACGGATTTTAAGCATGGCATGTGTCCTTGAGAGTAAGAGTAATTTGGGTACGTTGTTTTAATTTTAAATTTATCATTTCGCTCAATGTTTAATATTTTCCGGATTAGTAGGCATTCATTTAAAAGTTAAAACAATGTCATTCTTTCATTCATATTGATCTTTTCATTCTTAGGGACCGTGGTTGCAAATTTGTGAGAATGATGCTTCCTTTTTAATTTCTTTTTCCATAATGTTTGTTTAGTAAAACAGTATTGCATCGTAATCCAATAATCCTAATATTGTGGTCTCATGGTTGCATCAAACAATATAATGCAAATTAAATCGTGTTGCATCAAACAATATTGCATCGTAGACCAATAATCCTAATATCATTGTCTCTTCGACTAGGTCCATTATAGATGATTATCTCCTCCCCAGATCTAGTATGCCAACTAAGTGGTCTCTTTTGGCTCCTATAAAGGTGAATGTGTTTGGCTTGGTGTGTGGCTATTAACAAACTGGCTACGAGGGTTAATTTGTCTAATAGGGATTGATGTCCCTTTGATTATATGTGGGGTGTGTGATCATGGAGTAGAATTGACATATCATCTCTTATTTGGTTGTTCGTTAGCCGTGGATTTGATGGTAAGGTGGGTCGTTGGTGGAGACTTTATATCCCAGCTATCATTCATTTCAAAGTTGGTGTCATAATTCATGTTTTTCAGGTTAATACTTAACCATAATAAACTTGAACATTTTTACTTTGAACACGTGATTACTTGATTCAACGTATAACCGTTAGGTTAACCCGTGTACAACAAAAAACAACTTTGAACGTATATCGGCACTAGACTAAGTTTAGTATACGTTAAATAAGTACATATAAATACTCTCATAAGCATGTTTTATAAGTCTTTGCATTTTGTTTTATAAAATTTTACTTAAATCATCTAAATTATGCATTATATTTCGTACATGCATGCACAACATATCCAATGCCCTCACTATTAGAATATGACAATCAAAGTACATATATTTGCGGAAGCTAGATCAAGTATAACACATAAATATTAACCAAAACATAATAAGAACGTACCGTGGTGATTCTAGCCCGAACAAGAATCAAGTATGCAAGTCTTGTACTTTAATGAATTAGATCAATGATAAACCCCTTACCGTTTTGTTTATCGATCTCTTGATAATAACTATAATGAGTTATTACCTCGTTCTTGTACACACAAACTAATACCGAATTAAAGTGATTGCAAGATTAAACACAAGACTATTTTTTCTTATGAAAAAATCGACCCACAACCTTAGGGTTGTTTAGGTTCGGTCGGCAGGAAACAAAAGAGAAGGAAAGAAAAGCCTTAGGGTATTGTGTGTGCACAAAAAATGTGAATGAGATACCCTTGGGTTTGTATATATACTAGTGTAATCTTGGAGGACAAGTTTGAGTTGGGTTGGGTCTCTCTTGCCCCTTGTCGACCGCCCATCAACCCACATAGGGTGTTCCGGAACCTTCTTGTCATCCAAATTACAATCTAGTCCTTTTCCTTCTTATTTAACGATAGTTAGTCCATACATTTAATCACTAACGATCATTAGTCCTTAAACTTGTGTTATTAATAAATATACATAACTATTAATATTTATTAATCTTTAATTCTCGTTTGTAATGTGTGCAATCCCGAGGTCTCGGGTTCGATACTAGACATTTTCATATTAATGTTATACGTAACATTTAACAGCTCCCACTCGTATATCCATTAATAGTAAAATGACATTGGTTGGCGTCTTGCAACACTCTAATGCCCCCAGCACGACTCGAGCTAGGTTTCATGGAAAAACCTTTAATGATTCATCATTATAATTATCCTTTCGTTTCTAATACTACATTAATAAAGATGTGAGTTTCTTTATCAAATTTCTGTTTCTCATCTCTTTATGATTGAACAAAATTACCAAAACATCTGAACGTATTCCAGATAGACTTTGGGCGTGGCCACGCAAACATTTTGTCAACCCTACGAGGGGCCAGCAGTATTAAACTTCTAAACAAATCAGAAGGAACAAATTCTTTCTTGACTACAAGAATAACCCATGAACTTTGCAACACTTCTGAAAACAACCCTTATAACTCCCTGTCATGTGAAATTGGTATGACTACACATCAATATACTTTCAAGTATATCCTAAACCAATACTCAAATTTGTCTTAGTTCAATGATATTCCCATATCATTAATCGACAACAGACAATTTAGAATAATAATTTATTCATGGATTTAAACATGAAAATATGGGATATATTTTAAGACAATGAATAAATAAACATAAACAATATTTTATTTCATTAAAATAATAATTGTACATTACATCCCTTATCCAAATACTAATCACAAATGGGCATGAAACTTTCAGCTAATCTAAGTCCTACACCTTCAGCATGCTTGTAGAGCTTGGTGCCAGGTAGAGGCTTTGTTAACTGATCTGCTAAGTTTTCATCTGTGTGAACTTTGAGCATTTCGATTTCACCTATTTCGACTTGTTCTCGAACATAGTGATGCTTAATCGGGAAATGTCTGGTGCCTTTCATGATTCCAGGTTCATTGGCAAATGTAATTGCAGCTGAGTTGTCACAATACATTTTTATAGGTATTTGAATCGAAGGCATAACCCCAAGCCCTGAAACAAACTTCCTAATCCAAACAGCTTCCATTGCATCTTCTGAAGCAGCTATATACTCACTTTCTGTAGCAGACATCGCTAGTACACTCTGCTTTCTGCTCCTCCAATCCACAGCTCCTCCATTAATGACAAAGACATAACCCGTCTAAGACTTCGTATCATCCTTATCACCTTTCCAAGAAGCATCGTAGTAACCTGTAACATCAAGTTCTGCAGATGGAGTACCCCCATAAACTAAGAACATATCTTTAGTAGCCCTAAGGTACTTAAGAATATTCTTAACAGCAGTCCAGTAAGCTTCACCTGGATTCTGCTGATATCGACTGGTTAAATTCTGAGCAAATGCCACATCAGGCCTTGTGCTTTTCACCGCATACATAATAGATCCCACAGCCGAAGCATAGGGGACTCTCTTCATACGTTGCACCTCTGCAGGTGTTGAAGCACAAACTTTGTTGCTCAAGCCATGTTGTTCTTGCATTGGCAAATATCCCTTCTTGGAATTTTGCATATTGAATCTCTTCAATATTTTATCAATGTAAGCACTTTAGCTTAATCCAATTAATCGCTGAGATCTATCTCTATATATCTTGATTCCCAGAATGAATGCAGCTTCCCCTAAATCTTTCATAGAAAAACACTTTCCAAGATATGCCTTAACCTTTTGCAAACTTGGAATGTTATTTCCCATGATCAATATGTCTTCAACATATAAAATAAGGAAAATTACATCACTCCCACTAGCTTTGTGATATACTCATGGCTCATCAAGATTTTGAGTGAATCCATACTTTTTAATTTCACTGTCAAATCTCTTATTCCATTGTCGTGATGCTTGCTTCAATCCATAAATGGATCTATGAAGTTTGCATACACGATTTGGGAATTCTGGATTCACAAACCCCTCAGGCTGCGCCATATAGATGTCTTCATCTAGGCGACCATTTAAGAAGGCGGTTTTGACATCCATTTGCCAAATCTCATAATCATAGTAAGCGGCTATGGCTATACGAATCCTAATAGCCCTAATGTCAGCTAGAAGAGAAAAGGTCTCCTCATAGTCAACACCAAAAATTTGAGTATAGCCTTTAGCTACCAAACGGGCCTTATAGGTGTGTACAATGCCATCCATATCAGTATTTTTCTTGTAGAGCCATTTACTCCCAACTAACTTGGCACCCGGAGGTAGGTCTACTTCTTCCCAGACTTCATTGTCTTTCATGGATTGCATTTCCCCATTCATAGCAACCTGCCATTTTTCCTTTTCAGGACCATTCATGGCAGCCTTATAACTAGTAGGTTCATCAAGATCCCCTAGTAAGTTTTCCTCACACTCTACATTAAGACATAGACGTGTAGGAGCTTTCACAGGTCTAGTTGACCTACGAATGGGAACCACTTCAACTTTAGGTGGAGGACCTAAACTTTCAGGTTCCACAGGAAGTTGGCTAGTGTTTTCAGAAGGTGCTACATCTTCATGATCGTCTTCCAGATCATATACTCTCCCACTGAATTCTTGAGATATAAGCTCCTTTTCCAAGAAGTCTCCATACCTTGCAACAAAAACTTTGTTTTCAGGTGGGTAATAAAAGTAGTAACCCATAGTTTCCTTAGGGTATCCTACGAAGATGCACTTCACAGATCTTTGTTGGAGTTTGTCTGCTGAGTCATCTTTAACATACGCCTCACAACCCCAGACCTTAAGATAAGACAAGTTAGGAGCTTTTCCAGTCCATAACTCATATGGTGTCTTATCAACCTTCTTTGTTGGAACCATATTAAGAATGCGAACCGCAGATTCTAAGGCATAATCCCAAAACAAAAAAGGAAGAGTTGTTAGATTAAACATAGATCGTATCATGTCTTGCAATGTATGATTCCTTCTCTCAGATACACCATTTTGTTGTGGAGTATATGGAGAAGTAAGGTGCTGGACAATTCCATCCTTAGCTAAGTAATCTATGAACTCTTGACTCAGGTATTCACCACCTCTATCGGATCGAAGAGCTTTAATCTTCTTTCCAAGTTGCAACTCTACTTCTGCTTTAAACACTTTGAATGTTTCAAACACCTCATGTTTATGTTTAAGTAAATAAACATAACCATAATGGCTGTAATCATCTGTAAATGTTAAGAAGTAGCTAGCACCTCTCCTTGACACATGTCTAAGTGGTCCACACACATCTGTGTGAATAAGACCAAGTAGATCATTAGACCTTTCAATCCTATTTTTAAAGGGTTTCTTTGTCATCTTCCCAGCAATGCAAGATTCGCACTTATCAAATGATTCATCATTGATCTTATCTAAAAGCCCATCATGTTGCAGCTTTTCCATGCGAGCCTTGCCAATGTGAGCAAGTCGACAATGCCAAAGATAAGACGAATCCAGACCTTTCTTGATTCTCTTATTACTGATGCTATACATTGAATTATTTTTAACCAAAGCATTATCATTATCATTCATATAAATTTCAAAGACACCATTCACAGCAATAACATTAAAATAAAAAACACCATTTCAAGAAACTGAAATTCCATTGCTAGAAATAGTATGATCAAAACCAAGGTTCAACAAACATGAAAATGAAATTACACCTCTAACAATTGACGGTGCATAATGACAATTATTTAAAGATAGTACTAAGCCCGAAGGCAACACTAAATTAAAAACTCCTATAGCTTCAACTTCTGCATGTGCTCCGTTACCCACGTGCAAGAATTGCTGTCCATAGGCCAGCTTTCTCTCAACTCTAAACCCCTGCAAGGTATTGTAAATAGAATGCCACATCTCGTATTATATATCCATGAATTCAATTTAGGAGTAAGAGTGAATAATTCAATCATAAAGAACGCACCTGATGAATTGGGGTTACCAGCTTCATTACCCTGCTTCTTCTGTCGCAAGTCATGAATGTAGAGAGGAAAATTGCGCTTCGAATGGCCCTTTTCATGACAGTGGTGACAAGCCTGATCCTTCTTGTTTGGAGGATTCACCTTGTTCTGCTTAGGCTGATGCTACTTCATCTTGGGTTGAGGTCGATAGGCCATGACCTGCTTGCCTTTATCACCTTTCCCTTTGCCTTTGTTTATATGCGATTTCTTTTGGATTCTCCCCCCATGAATCGCCAACACTTGCGGGGTAGGAGCCTTGACCCTGGCTGGTAGACTTTTCTCATAATCAACAAGCAATGCGAGTAATTCTGAGATTGTCTTCCCCGAGCAGTGCATGTTGAAATTCTGCACAAAACCAGCAAAGTCCTTGTTAAGGGACCTGTTGATCAAGTGCACTTGTACATTGTTCGGGTAACCAAATCCAATTCTGTGAAGTTGATCAAAGTATTCTTTCATCTCATTCACATAATCTTCAACTGGTTTACCATCACCATGCTTTCAGTTGTGTAGCTTGTCAAGTTCATCATACAATTCAACTGCAGGAGACTTTTCATAAGACTGTTGAAGTACTTCAAGCATGTCTTTAGGAAAGTAGTACTTAAACTTCTTTTGTAACTGAGCACTCATGCTAGTGAGCATTATACAAGGAACCTCATTAAATTTAGCATGCTCCACCCTCCATGCTGCCTTAACTGCTTCTGGTTCAGTAGCAGCAAGCTCAGCTGGGCATTCATCGGTCAAGAGATTGAGCTTACCGCCCGCCCTCAAGACAATTCTGAGCGAATGGTGCCAATCGTTGAAATTCTTTCCAGTCAGTTTTTCCCTTTCAAGATGACTCTTGAAAGCAGAAATCACAGTTGGGTTATCGGGTTGAGCCATATCTACAAATAAAAGTTCAAACATTAGTATTTTCGATAATAAATATCTTCAAGAAAATAAAATACCCAAGGCTATATTCATATAACCAACTAATTTTCTTGAAAATCTAGGATCCAACTTTACATAGATTCCACCACATCAGTTGATCTGCTAGTGGTGAAAGTATAAAAGATGGTAATCTATCGAACAATAATTGGCAAACTAGATTTCCAATTCCTAGACCATTATGGGATTTACATCAAGTTGATTCATCAATTTGCCTTGTAAGCATGTTTCATCCCATCTCATGCTTTAAGTTCTAGGTCTCACGCACAACTTAATAAAGTCGTCTACCTTAGAAACTGTAAAATTATTATCTATGGTCTCACGCATTAACAGAATTTTACCTTGTTATAAAAATTTAGCCTAGGTCTCACGTTTACTAAATTAAAATTCCAAGTGTTCCTTATAGATAGATGGCATGTAACTTAAATTTTAGGGTATTCAATTTTGATGTGTTAATCAAAATATGTATAAAGATGCATGCACTCATCTTTATAGCATAAGTTTTAAAAAAAACTTTTTATTACCAATTCTTGAAATTAATACACAAAGTTTTACTTGAGGTTAAAAAACCCTAAGATGACTTTCTACAAGAATGATTTTAAAAGAAAATCGTTTAAGACGTATTCGTAAGTGTGATAACCAAGGCAGACTCTAGGGCTCTTTCTAAGCCTTCTTACCACGACTATGAATAATTACCGTGCGAAGCGAACCGATGTTGGCACATAAAATACCGCAAGATTCAATCTTTATCACTTAAAGTTTCACCATTATTAGTCCATATTATTTTCTTTATAAAAAAAATCACCCTTTTATTGCTTACAATCATGTCAAACAATTAAAAACAATAAAACAAGTAATCAAAGACAAATCAAAGCAACTAATAAATATAAAAGGTGAAACAATTAGCCACATGCAATCTTTATTAGAAAAGATCCTAACAAAATCAATTCTAGGTTTTATATGCATATAATAAACTAGGGCCTTCACCTCTTGAAGGAGATGAGCCACATAAATTGACAAGTCAATTGGTTAGGCCAAAGCTAATCACATACCACATAGCACATAAATTGATTTTAATATATATATATATATATATATATATATATATATATATATATATATATATATATATATATTGGAGTCTTCCCCAATTTTAGATCTATCTAAAACATGTGACAATTAATAGATCCATGACTATCATGCATGATTCGTCACGGATTAAAGCATAACAATTACCACATAGGTCACAAGATACGTTCACATAACCGGTTAATGACCTAGGGTTTGTAGTGATAACATATTAATCAAAGAACCACAAACCCTAATTAGGGTTTTAATGGAAATTGACCCCCCATAAGTTAGGGTTAGGGTTTCAAAATTTTCAAAAAAAAAAAAAAAAAAAAAAAAAAAAAAAAAAATTGAAAAGAAAAACCCTAGATCAAAACATGTATCTAAAACAATTAAAGATTCGATTTTTATTATATTTTAGTAATCAATTACATGTTATACATGGCTCGTGATGCCACTGTTAGAATATGACAATCAAAGTACACATATATGCAGAAGCTAGATCAAGTATAACACATAAATATTAACCAAAACATAATAAGAACGTACCGTGGTGATTCTAGCCCGAACAAGAATCAAGTATGCAAGTCTTGTACTTTAATGAATTTGATCAATGATAAACCCCTTACCATTTTGTTTATCGATCTCTTGATAATAACTATAATGAGTTATTACCTCGTTCTTGTACACACAAACTAAAACCGAATTAAAGTGATTGCAAGATTAAACACAAGACTATTTTTTCTTATGAAAAAATCGACCCACAACCTTAGGGTTGTTTAGGATCGATCGGCAGGAAACAAAAGAGAAGGAAAGAAAAGCCTTAGGGTATTGTGTGTGCACAAAAGATGTGAATGAGATACCCTTGGGTTTGTATATATACTAGTGTAATCTTGGAGGACAAGTTTGAGTTGGGTTGGGTCTCTCTTGCCCCTTGTCGACCGGTCATCAACCCACATAGGGTGTTCCGGAACCTTCTTGTCATCCAAATTACAATCTAGTCCTTTTCCTTCTTGTTGACATAAATAATGCCTAAAAACATTATTAACATATTATCAATATCTCTATGTTTTGATTATTACAAAATATAAACTCATAGAACTAAAACTTGTGACATAAACAAGTATTTAGTGATTAACATTCTCTTTACATCCAAATCACTTTAGGTATGAATAAACAAAGTGTTTAGTGCAATTTATGATCAAAGGATAATTTAATTAAGTATTACAATGTTTATTTATTTATATAAACATATTATATATTTTTGAAAAACACTTTTGGTAATAAAGAAAAATGTTTTATTCATACTAAATATATAAATTCAAATTTTTAACTAAAATCAGTTAGTTTTTCACCAAATAAACTTTCCCCACTAAAAAACAAAAAATCTGGCTGTTACAGCTGGGCGGCCCCCTTAATTATAAGGGGCGGTCCCCTTAATTTTAAGGGGGCCGGCCACGATTTAAGGGGACCGGCATGCTCCTGCTGTCAGATTTTGTTGCCTATAAATACCACCTTAAATCTAGAATTTTTCTTACCTTTTGCACCTCTAAACTTTCTGTTCTAGATCTCCATTTCCAATCTCTAAATCCTTTGATCATACATTCTTAAATATTTGTTTCAAAGTGAGCCAAACATCATCCTATCAAGTACAAGAGAAGAATACTTCTATCCCTCAAGACAAGAAGTATTACAACTTGTTGTGATCTCCACATCTAAGTTGTTAGAGCATCATCATTGTATTTATCTCATTGTGTGATTAGTTGTGAATATTTGTTAGAAGATAGTTTATATATATATATATATATATATATATATATATATATATATATATATATATATATATATATATATATATATATATAGTGTGATTGGTTAGTAGTTAGTTGTGAAGAAGAAGAGTTAGGAAAAAGATTGGTGTGTAGAAGATAGTTGTGAAGAAGATTGGTGTGTAGAAGATAGTTGTGAAGAAGATTGGTGTGTAGAAGATAGGTGTGAAGAAGATTGGTCTGTAGGAGATAGGTGTGAAGAAATGTTGTGATTAAGTAGTTAATAGGTGTGAAATAGTTGTGTAGAAGGTGTGAATACGTTGTGAAGTAGTTGTGGTGTGTAAGGTTTTCTCCGCCATAAGGGAGCTTGTTGACATAGTGAAGAAAACTCTCGAGTTAGGTGCTTAGGGAGTGGAGTAGGGCAAGGAAGGTGACCTTGTAACCGAACCACTATAAATCTCTTGTCTCGCGGTTCGATCTTTCCAACTCTCATCTATTTCTTTACTTACATTATTATTGCTTTATCGTACATATTTAGTGTTGTTCATATTGTGCATGACTTGATTTCATATAGCATCGAATCTATATTTTTGAAAACAAAGAAAACTTTCAGACAATCTTTTATAACAAATTAAAAAGACGTAAAAATATTCAACCCCCCTTCTAGTTTTCCACAATTGGTATCAAGAGCCACGTCTAACAAGATTTTTTAAAATATATTGTATTTTAAAACTTGTAACGATCTATGGAATCTTTAAAATATTTAGAAGGGCAATCTATGCAAAGACCACCACTATTTGAAAGTGATGGATTTTTATATTGGAAAAATAGATTCGAAACTTATGTAAAATCAAAAGATCTTGATCATTGGCATATTATTACCTTTGGTGATTTTCCCCCTATTCAATATAATGTTGAAACTAAAATGGATGAAATTGTACCTTTTGAAAAACAAAATGATGATTTGAAAAAGAAACTAGCAAAAAATAATGAGGCTAAAATGGTTATTTATAATGCGTTACCACGCAAAGAATATGAAAGAATTTTTATGTGTAAAACCGCAAAAGAAATTTGGGATTCTTTACTAATTACTCACCAAGGTAATAGTCAAGTTAAAGATAACAAAATAGATCTTCTTGTACAACAATATGAACAATTTACGATTCCAGAAGAGGAATCAATTGATAATGCTTTTGCTAAATTTAACAACATTATCACAAGTTTAAAAGCACTTGATGAGACATTTTCTAGTAAAAATTGTGTTAGGAAATTTCTTAGGGCATTGCATCCGAAATGGCGAGCTAAGGTCACGGCTATTGAAGAATCAAAGAATTTGATGATGTTGTCACTAGATGAACTAATTGGAAACTTGAAGGTCTATGAAGAAATTATAAGAAGAGATTCGGAAACGGTCAAAGTCAAGAAAGAACAAACCAAATCCATTGCTCTAAAAGCCAAAAAGGAACCTAGTGACGATGATGATTCAAGTGACGAAAGTAAAGACGAAGAATATGCAATGGCCGTAAGAGAATTCAAGAAATTCTTCAAGACACGAGGAAGATTCACTAGATCACCACGAGACGAAAGAAAACCATTCCAAAGAAATAGAAGTGACAACTACGGGAAAAGAAAGTGCTTTAGATGTGGAAGTCCAAATCATCTCATTGGCGAATGTCTAAAGCCGCCGGGTTATGAAAATCAAAGCGCATTTGTTAGTGGAACATGGAGTGATAGTGACAAAGAAGAAGTGGAAAAACCAAGAGACGAAAAGTGTTTTATGGCAAAAGGAACCGACGAAATATGTTTAGGAATTGACTTGGAGCCTGACGAATGGATCAAGGATAGCGGATGTTCGAGGCACATGACGGGGAACTGCAAGCTATTCTCTACATACAAGGCATACAATGGAGGTAACGTTATTTTCGGTAGTGACTTACGTGGAGAAATCATTGGCAAAGGTATGATTTCTCAAGACTCACTTACTATTGAAAATGTAGAGCATGTAGATAATTTAACATATAACTTGCTTAGTATAGGACAAATATGTGATAATAAATGTAGAGTCACCTTTACCGAAGAGGATAGCAAAATAGTTAAGAATGGAAAAATTATAGGTAGAGGAATTAGGAAAGGAGGCATATATGTTATGAAACTAGGAAACAAACCTGAGGATAGGATATGCCTAACGACCCTAGACGAAAACTCCACATTGTGGCATAGGAGATTAGGACATGCTAACATGCAACAAATACAATCTTTGGCCTCTAAGGAACTAGTTAGAAGTTTGCCTAATCTAAAATATGACAAACATTTTTGTGATGCATGTAAAATTGGAAAACAAGTTCATGCTAGTCACAAAGCTAAGAATATAGTATCCACTACTAGGTGCCTAGAACTATTACATATGGATCTTTTCGGTCCATCTGCTGTGCGGAGCTATGGAGGAAACAAATATACCTTAGTAATAGTAGATGACTACTCACGATACACGTGGACTAGGTTTTTAAGTGACAAGACCCCGGCCTTTGAAAAATTCGAAATATTTAGTAAAATGATTCAAAATAAATTAGGATGCACAATAGTAGCCATTAGGACGGACCATGGTAGGGAATTTGACAATGAAGTACAATTCAGAAAATATTGTGATTTAAATGGAATACCTCACAATTTCTCCGCTCCTCGTACTCCTCAATCAAATGGCGTAGTAGAAAGAAAAAATAGGTCACTACAAGAAATGAGTAGAACAATGTTAAATGAACAATCCATCCCACAAAAATTTTGGTGTCACGCTGTAGATACTTCAACATATATTATTAATAGGGTATCAATTAGGAGAATTCTAGGAAAAACTCCTTATGAGTTACTAAGAGGTAGAAAACCAAACTTAAGCTACTTTAGGGTATTTGGAAGTAAATGTTATATTCTAAACACTAAGGATTACCTCACTAAGGTTGATCCAAAATTGTATGAAAGAATATTTTTAGGATACTCACAAAATAGTAAAGCATATATAATACTTAACAAACACTCCATGAAAGTAGAAGAATCACTAAATGTAACATTTGATGAAACACCACCACCTCCTAAAACTTTACCTTTATAAGATGATGACTTAGTCGAAGAAGAAGCTATTGAGGTTAGTAAAACAAAACCCATAGGAAATGATAATGAAGACATTAACTTAGGAAATAACGAAATTGTAAATGTTAAAAATCTAGGTCACATCCACTAGATAATATAATAGGGCATCTTAACCAAAGAACCCTTAGGTCACAAGCTCAAGATAAAAATAATTTCTTTTGTTTCCTCTCAGCAATAGAACCTAAGAATATTAATGAGGCTTTAAAAGATGAAAGTTGGGTTATAGCTATGCAAGAAGAATTAAATCAATTTAAGGCAAATGATGGTTGGGAATTAGTTCCAAATCCAATGAATATGATCATCATAGGAACTAAATGGGTATATAGGAATAAATTAGATGAAAATGGAGTAGTTACTAGGAATAAAGCTAGGTTAGTTGCCCAAGGCTATAATCAACAAGAAGGAATTTATTATGACGAAACTTATGCCCCCGTAGCTAGACTAGAATCTATTAGGATCCTACTTGCCTATGCATGCGCCCTAGATTTTAAGTTATTCCAAATGGACGTGAAAAGTGCATTCCTTAACGGTTTTATCAATGAGGAGGTATATGTGGCACAACCTCCAGGATTCATTGACTTCGCAAAACCTGATTATGTTTATAAGTTAAAGAAAGCTTTGTATGGACTCAAACAAGCTCCCAAAGCTTGGTATAATCGATTAAAAGCTTTCCTTATTAAACATGATTATTCCATGGGAATGGTAGATAACACACTTTTCACTAAAAGGAAAAACCCAAATCTCATCATTATTCAAATATATGTTGATGACATTATATTTGGATCGACTTGTCAAGACATGTGTGATGAATTTGCCAAAATCATGCATGATGAGTTTGAGATGAGTATGATGGGTGAACTTAACTTCTTCCTAGGATTACAAATAAAACAACTAGAAGATCGAATATTTTTTAACCAATCTAAGTACATTAAGGAAATGCTTAAGAAATTTGGCCTAGAAGACTCAAAACCCATGAAAACTCCCATGTCTACGGAAGTGAAGCTCACAAAGGACGATGAAGGTGAGTCCGTAGATAACACCAAGTATAGAGGAATGATAGGTAGTTTACTATACTTGACGGCAAGTAGACCCGATATCATGTTTAGTGTCTGCCTTTGTGCCCGTTTTCAAGAGGATCCCAAAACCCCGCACCTAGAAGCGGTTAAGCGTATCTTCCGATACATTAAAGGCACTATACACTTAGGATTATGGTATCCTAAGCGATCCGGCATAGAAACCATCGTCTATGCGGATTCGGATCATGTGGGAGACTACGTTGATAGAAAAAGCACTAGCGGTATTTGCACGTTTATGGGATGTTGTCTAACATCTTGGTTTTCGAAGAAGCAAACCGCTCTTGCTATTTCTACCACTGAAGCCGAATATGCAGGCGCTGGAAAGGCATGTCAACAAGCACTATGGATGAAACAAGCTCTTATAGACTATGACATTAGGTTAGAAAACGTTCCTATTATGTGCGATAACAAAGGTGCGATAGATTTAAGTAAAATTCCGGTGCAACACTCTAGGACTAAACATATAGAAAAACGCCACCACTTTCTTAGGGATACTGTACAAAAAGGGAACATATCTATAGAAAAAGTTGCACCGGAAGATAACATTGCGGATATATTCACTAAACCCCTTAAGCGTGAATTATTCAATCACTTGCGTTTAGGATTAGGAATGATGGAACAAGTTGACTAAATTTTATTACATCTAGACAATTTTTTTTGCATAAGATTTACTTTTCTTCCACTTCTCCATTTCTGAGTCTAGGAATCTATTTCGCACAAAATTAAAGATTGGGAAGTATTATTTTCTTTGCATATACTCTTTTGTAAATCCCAATCAAATTTCTTTTAAAAATTATTCTCACATCTAGGAATTACATGAACATCATTTTCCTTGCATTGTTGACTAATGCTAAAAACATTTTTTTTAAAATCATGCATAAAATCTCACATAAATTGTCAAGGTATAAAATCTAATATATATTTTTGACATTCATGATCGAGCAAAAATCGAATCAAGGAGACTTTGGATTGTTTCTTAAGATTTTTTTTCTTGCATTTAGGAGTCGAAACAATCACAACTCCACATTTGTTGCATATAGGCACACACTAGGACAAAATCACTCATAACATTGTCATCTTGTTTAATCACTAGACTTTTGACTCACTAGTTGCCTTTGCCTTTGATCTAAGATAGTTGCCTTAGGATGTTTAAGTGCTCTTATCTTTATTTGTCTTCTTTAGCTTATTATGTGTTGCTTATTTGCTCTTTTGCTTAAGTGTTTTTGCATGCATGCTATATATTGATTAGATTAGATGCTATATTGCCTAAAGGAATTGAACTTGCTTGAATCCAAATCCAAAAACACAACCTTTCTGCAAATTTTCTGCCAAAAACCCATTTAAGGGGACCGCCCCCTAATTAAGGGGACCAGCCATCTGCTGGACGGATTTACAGAATCTTTTCTGCTTTTTAGCCCATTTCAACCTACATTTCCCAGTTTTCACCAACATATTTTGTCATAATCTCCCAAACAAACTTCATCCATCCATAAACACACAAATCTTACACTATAAATATCCCCAATCTTCAACACTCTTCATTCATCCATTCATGACTTCTCCAAACAAACCAAAACCAAAAGCCTCAAGGCTTGCAAGGAT
Organism: Artemisia argyi; assembly: GCA_030686995.1. Lineage (NCBI taxonomy): Eukaryota > Viridiplantae > Streptophyta > Magnoliopsida > Asterales > Asteraceae > Artemisia > Artemisia argyi. The sequence goes on along the minus strand of JARVZY010000832.1, from coordinate 13,324 downwards.
AACGGAAAAACCCGTTTGGCGAAGAAAAAGCCCTCGAAACAAATCCATCATAACCAATGAAATTGGAAATCACTCAACACCTCCAACCACTTACTTCCCAAACTTTACACCAAATTCACAAGGACACTCATTTGATCCTCTTTACAAACCATACAACATTGGCCAAACATCTTCCTTCATACCAAACCACTCATCTCATTCTCCAACCACTTATAATGATCCATACAAGTTTGATCAACCATCAAACTACAATTCCAACTACACAAACCCAATTCATCCATATCAACACAATGACTCTCTCCGCATTGCCACGGAAAAGCAAAAGTTCCGTGATGAAATAACCCAAATCCATGATCTTAGTGATCTCAATGCCATGCACCTTGCACAATGCAACAAAGGGCAACTTCCATCATCAACCTACAACAATTGCCTACCCCACTCTCTCAACTTGGATCAAGTTACAAACCATACTCACTATTGCCCTTGTTGCATCTTCCTTCAAAAAACAAATTCTATACTTAAGTGAAGATATTTCTTGGATTGAATATCTCCTCACTCGTCCTCATCCCATACCACCCTTAAGATGATACAACATTGTAAGATCCACCTCTTTCGCTCCATACCCCACTCCATATCGCTCTCCATCTAACAACTAAGCTTTATGCTTATGTTCCCTTCAAGCAAATAAAACAATCAACCATGGGTTGCAAGCAAGTCCAAGTGCTCTCTTAGGCAATATAAGACTATGTCTCTTCTTTTGTTTTATTGTAATCAATATGCTTCAAGCATATTGAATGTTGTAATGCTAATCATTTCTATGATGTTTGAATGAATCTATTTTTATTTGCATAATTGTTGCTTTGCATGTATATGTGTCTTGTTCTCTTAAAATATTTTTTGTAGCCAAGATTTCCATAGCTCGTTCCCTTGGTGCTCTCAAATGATGGGGAGCATACATCAAGGGGGAGAATTCTACCCGTTTAAACTTCTTTCACGAAGCTTACTCGGCTTAATCTTTTTGATTTTACAAAAAGGGGGAGAAGAGAAATGTAAACTCTACAATACTTGTCTAAAAACAAATTTTAGATTTATTGAGTTTAAGGTTTTGTAATAATAAAAAAGGGGGAGATTGTTGACATAAATAATACCTAAAAACATTATTAATATATTATCAATATCTATATGTTTTGATTATTACAAAATATAAACTCATAGAACTAAAACTTGTGACATAAACAAGTATTTAGTGATTAACATTCTCTTTACATCCAAATCACTTAAGGTATGAATAAACAAAGTGTTTAGTGCAATTTATGATCAAAGGAAAATTTAATTAAGTATTACAAAGTTTATTTATTTATATAAACATATTATATATTTTTGAAAAACACTTTTGGTAATAAAGAAAAATGTTTTATTCATACTAAATATATGAATTCAAATTTTTAACGAAAATCAGTTAGTTTTTCACAAAATAAACTTTCCCAACTAAAAAAAAAAAAAATCTGGCCGTTACAGCTGGGTGGCCCTCTTAATTATAAGGGGCGGTCCCCTTAATTTTGTCACACCCCCAAAATACCTGTTTTTAGCAGCGGAATGGAATACCTGGGGGTGACTGTCATAGCACCATAGTTACAGTTATATTGAACGACCTAAAGTGTCGTTTAGAAAATACAGCGTTTGATCATTAAAACATTCAGAGTTTACAAAGCTTATGTCCCAAAAGAGTTTGCCAATATAGTTAAAATAAGTTCAACAAGATCAAACGTTTCATAAGTGCAGAAAATATGGTGAGACGCGTCGACTCCGCGACTCCATGAAGGTCCAAATGTATGCAACATGAGCTACCTTAATAACCTGAGAAATACATTGCGAAAAACGGTCAACATAAAGTTGGTGAATAAATATAGGTTTATAAGTTAAATCGTATGTACAATAACCACAAGTATAAAGTAAAGTACTAAAATGTCAAAAGTGCTACATTGTCTCTTAAGCTCATGGCACCGAAGCTCGACGTACTAAAATTGGCCCCAAAGGAGTGTTTATCAGGCACTCTAAATATTCAGACATGAAATGCATTCGTTTTCCTTATGGAGCAACCCAAACACGAATGGAGGAGTCACCCTCGATAGATCTATCCACTCACTCTCGCTTGGTAATATAATTAACGGTCCATGATAATAAAGGGGACTTGAAGTGATAGTACTAACAACTTAAGCAATGTATGGAATTTAATACTTGGGCATGTACAAAAATAATTGTGCAATGTATTCTCCCCCGTGGGATTTAAAATCAAATAAGTACTAAAAACGGGGCTATGAGAACTCACCTGGAGTGATAGTACAAAGATGGTACAACGATGGTAAAGTAATCGGGACAATGAGGCGCGAACACTAGCCGCAACCTAAATGAATAATCGTGATCTAATTTAGATCATGCCGTGATGTAATGAATGCACATGCACATGATACCTATACCACTCGTAATTTGGAAATATTAATCATCGTCTAAGTAAAATCGTTTCCATACTTAGGAAAAATAGGTCCAAATTTAGAAGTATATAACTTGTTGTAATATATAGTATAAAAACGTTAGTGTTATATTCCTTGTTTCAAAAACCTTAAAATAACGTCGTTAAGTCGTATAAATATTCTCTTGGGTCGTACGTATTCATTTGTTAAGAATATAGTCCTTAGTAACGTTTCTAGAAAATATACCATTTAGTGCGTAAGTTATTATTTTTTTATTTGTGATGAAATATATATATATATATATATATATATATATATATATATATATATATATATATATATATATATATATATATATATATATATATATATATATATATATATATAGTTTTGGTGATCTTAAAACGCGTATAACTTGGTCGTTTTAGGTTCATTTTCCTCGTTCTTTATATTCATGGATTCGTTTTAGTATACTAGCAGGGTACCCGCGCGTTGCAGCGGTGAGTACCATGAAATTAAATTTTTCGGTAAACTATGCATTTTAGTTTATTATGTTTTTTTGATAATCACTTTACGGATATCAAGAATTTCATTTAGCCCGAGCTGGTTCGGGCTCAAGCCCGTTGGGCCCGCACCCGTTCGGGCTTGAATAATGTGCTTTATTATTTGTATTAGTGACATTTAATGTTGGAATTGTGTTTAATTTGTTTGTACAATAGGCTTGATAATTTGTACTTCTTATGTAAGGGTGTTTTAATAACTGTATTAATTGTATTTATTAACCAATTAATTAATTGATTACATTAAATAACATTAATGTTTTTTTTAATATGTGCATTAAAGCGGTGTACACTATGTTTCTTGTCTTGTAAGTCTGAAAATTATGTGCATTAAAGTGGTGTACACTATGCTTCTTTTCTTGTAAGTCTTAAAAAGTTACAAGCATGTATGCATCTTTCCTATTAAAGAAATGTTTTTGGTCTTAAACATTTTAAGACTTCTAAATATAGATGTCCTAAATACATTATAAGGTAGTATAGATACTAATATATTTTCGATAGCTCGGTTCCTCTAGATTACGTTTAATGCCTCTATTTACCCGTCGAAAACTGCCAAACAGCATGCAGTTTTTAGAAAAATAGTTTTCGTCGTTAAATTTACAAAAATCATATCTCCTTCGTTATAAACTCGTTTTAATCCGTTCTTTCGCCTAAAGTTTCGTTTTTGAAAGTATTTTCTAAATCTTTGGTCAAAATTTAACCACCATCAACTGATTTTCCCACGAAATAAAAATAGGGACAGTAGGTCAATATGTAGTTTCAAAAACCATTTTCAAGTCTCCAAACTAGTTCTAACTTCAATCAAACCACTCTCAATCACCACAAAACTAGTCTAATCCTATCATACACCTTCTTAGGGTGTCATGGGTTCCTAAACATCATAAACCAAGTGGATCTAACAAAGATCTAACTATAATCACTTCCTAAGGTTCAAAAGTTAAAAGTTTATAAAATAAAGTGGTATAAATAGCATATGCATGTAGATCTAGTATATATATCATATGGATCTTGTATAAACTTGATAAAATTATAAAAATGAGTTTCTTATACTTACTTGAAGGATGGTGTGATTAGATGATGGAAAACCTTAGTATTCTTAAGTTTGTATTTCAAAACCTTGTAAGAATAACTTAACTAAACTAGAATAACACTAGATCTTGAGAAAATAATTTTGTCTTGCCTTGTTCTTGATGTTGTGCCGTGAGTGAGTAAGAGAGGAAGAGAGAAATGAGTTTTTCTTGCACTTGTGAAAAATGAGAGAAAAGATCTAGTTCCAAGATATGTATTATTAGTACTATTATTATTATTATATGAAGTTAGTATGAGCTTTAATAAGGATTGAGTGAGTTAGTAGATTTTGTAAGTGATTGGAATGGAAAACAAGGGGGGGGGGGGGGCGGCAAATGGAGGGGGGGGGGGGGGTTGAGTGTGTAAGACTTTTGGTGGGATTTGGTATTATCTTGTATTTAATTGTAGTTTTAAGGTGTACCGGGTACCGGGTTAATTAAAAATAAGTTTTAACGGAGTTAACCGGGATAAAATAAAGTTGTAAAAATTATAAAAATAGGTTGGGTATGATTATTGGGTGTTTAGATAATTGTTGTTTAATTTTGACGAAAACCGTCGAAATTTTAGTAAACTTACGTTAATAATTAATATAAATCTCCAAAATACCGGGTAAATTAATATTATAATTTTTATATTATAAAAATGAATATAAAAATATATTGGGATCGTAGTCGGGAGTGTCGGACGTGTTAGTCACATTATTGATCGTTTGTTAACGTTTATTTAAAAATAAAAAGTCAAATATGTCAAAAGTATTAATTTGAATATCCTACGAGTGGAATAGTATGCAAGTGCCATAATGATGATATGCGGACTATTTCTAGTCCGTATGGGATGTCCCTGATAATAAAGCATGAATTCGCTCCTGAACCAATGCGGTTACGCAAATTTGAATACTCGTAAACTAAATTTACGATGACATGAGTAATGCACGTGAATAGTGGTTTTCTCTCGGAAATGAATAGTGTCAAGTGAATAGTAAAATTTCTGAATGTTTCTCGGAATATCAAATTGACCTCGAAAATGATGAATAGTGATCGATGAATAGTAAATGATGAATAGTAACTTGTGAATAGTAAATTGTCGAGGTTTGGAAAATGACCGGAAATTACGAGTTGTGACAGTCTTCCCCTCTAACAGGAACTTCGTCCCGATGTTCAGTTTGTGTTGGTCTCTGGAGTGGTATTGGTGAAAGATGATAATAATTGAGAATTTCAGCGAACCTCCACGATAGGAATTCGACTCTGCTTCAACCGTTCGCCTAACAGTCCATGATTTCTACTGATTCTCTTACCAAGTTTACGTTTGTCTTTGGGTTGGATTCCTTTCCAAATGGGATTATGAGTGACTAATCTGAAAGTCATTTCCTGGGATTTGAATAGGTGAAACATAGTTGTGTAATACGGCTGTTCTCTAACAAGGCTCAAGTCTGAAGGCTACTAGGCCTACTCTGTCTGAAATATTACATGGTCCAGTGTATATCAGTTTTAACTTTCCAAATTTTTCTGAATAATATCATGCCTTTCCTAGGCAGAACTTTCAACATGATCCGGCTACCAATTTGAAGTTTTAATGGTTTACAACTTATAGAATTTGTAATTGATTCTTGACTTGTAGGAAATTTCTGGTTATTTCATGAATGCCTACTGGACTAGTGAGTTTGGCTTTTTCCGAGTTTGGTTCATCAATAGATGATCAGTGCTTCTTCAGGTTTATAATGTAATATGGGTAATATATGTTGCTGAACTCTGCCAGAACTCAAATCTTATATGTCAGCTGGTCGATTCTAAAATGAATCTTAAATGGTCCAATATACCAAATGTTCAATCTCTCGTTTTATCAAAATTGTATCATGCCTCTCTAAGGCAAAGCTTTCAACTTAGTTCGTTTCCTCACGTGAATCTAGTTGGTTTGCTGTTCAAAGATTCCCAATCCGTATGATGTGCGTCATGTACCAACCTAACCTCTATCAGTTTCTCGTTTCTTGTAACGGGTTCTTGACTTGTGAAATTTCCTTTGTTGTTCCATAATTTAGTCCTAGACCGGTGAATTTAACTTTCCGATTTCGGTCTGTAAATGGGTAATTGGTACTTCGACCATAAAGTGCCTCAAATGGTGTAGTCTCTACGCTCGTGCGATAACTATAGTTGCAAACGAATCTGATTTATGATAAAAGGTTAGTCTAACCATTTCTAGAGTCAATCACTTAGGCTCTGAGCATAACTTTCCTATGTTTGAATCGTTCTCTCGTTCTGACCATCGGTCTGAGGATAGTAGGCGGTGTTTACATCTAAATGGGGTTCCGAAGGAAGTCTTAAAATGATAGCTAGAAGTCTGAGGTGATTCGATCACCTTTATCAGGAACAATTGAAATAGGTACAATAAATCTTGTGACTAATTCCACAACGTTACGTCTTTCGAACACGGCGTTATACGAAGAAGATAGAATATGGGTAACAATGTTTGATTCTTTGTGTTTTGGTCTAATGGATTGCTAAGACATGTGTCATTCTTTGCCTACTGTGCTTGGTCTCCATTACTGACGTTTGTAATCGTTCTATGGTGTTCCTCCTAATTTCCTTCATCACATATTCCAATATTCCTTATTGTCAAGTCACAAAGCCCTAAATGCATAAGCGATGTAGCATGGTGATTGGTTTTTAAAATTTATCTCACGATTTTTGAGTTTTTGGTCGAAATCTTTTTCTGAATAAACGAATTTAGAAAATGGAGCAAATGGTTTACTAAATAATATCTTTCTTGATGATTCAAAATTCAATAGTTAGGAAATGTGACGCGGTTTTCGAATAGGTTGTGAATAGGACTGTTTACCAAAGTTTGATGTTTATATATTTCCCATTGTACAATGGTTTAGCTAAATATCGATTAAAAAGGATCGTATTTATTCAAAATAGGCAATTCATAAATTATTTTCTACAAGATATGTGATTTGTATAAACACAAATTTTAAATAAACTTTACTTAAAAGTGAAAATACTAACAAGGATAAAATAATAGGATAGGTAATGTTCGCATAATGCATAGATGTCTAATGTTCGTTTCCTGATATTGGATGGTGCCTATTGGTGGGTATCTGGTAAAACTACAAGCCTAGGTATTCAACCAGCTTAAGTCTTGAGATTGTTTTATCGTTGAAATTGTCATCATGTTGGCAATATGAGGGTTTCAATTGATACCATGTCGATGAATTTCCGTATTGTCTTCACATGTAGCTGGGGAGATATTCTTGAGTCTGATGCCTCTCTTGATGTATAGGTGAGGTTATCTAGAATTTCCTGAGAACACAATGCCTTAAGGGAATCTATATCGATATCCTTAACTCAAATCAATTATCCTCGGTGAAAACTCATAACAGGGAAGTTTGCGTATGGATGAGACCATGTTAATTCAAAACACTCTACAGTATCGGTTAGAAGACTTGGTTTATTTCTATAGTGTTGCTTAGCATACCTTCACCATGTGTTCGATCCTATAGCTCAGTCTAGCTAGTACATTTGAATAATAAATTGGACAACTAGGTCAGAGATGGTGAGTCGGATGGTCTCGTGGTATCTTAGGATTGTTGTTGGATTATAAATTTTCTTAGTCTAGGTATTATAGTTCCGTAATCCTTTTATTGTTTTTCTTGTATCGAGGAATCCTACTTGTAGTTGTTATGGAAAGTCTCTCCTAAAGAAGTTAATGGAAAGTCCAACTTAATGGCTAATTGGGTGACAGGTGGGGTAAGTATTCAAAGAGTGTTTGTCAGGAAAAGACATTTATAAAAGAGGTTACTTGTTTAAAACGCTTTTAAATGAAGATTGTTATTAGCAATACTTTAAAAAGTAACTATTTCCTTCATGGCATAATCCTTCCTGAATTATACATAGGTGATCAGGCTATGTATAATTGAGGACTAATAATGCGATGCTTGATTTAGTCAAAATAATATTATTTTTCTCAAAAGCTTTAGATGGTGTTCAACACATTGTTATTAAAAATGGTATACTAAATATTTCCTTTCAAAGTAATATAAAAATTGTTCCGCGTAATAATAGTAAATATTTGGTGTAATATCGGAAAAATCAGTTTATAGTACGGTAACAAAACGGCTTATTTTAGAAATTCGGTAAAAACAATTTCCCCATAAGGTAGTAAAATAGGTTGAAATAAAACTCGTTGAATGGTTTATTGGATACATGGGTAAATACTATGGAATGGTAATAATCTACTAATCCGTCAAATACGAAATCGGCCTATTCCCTAAATAAGACAATGGTATGATGTTGCGAAACGATTAAATATTGAACGATTGGGATAGAAAATGGAGCAAACGAAAGTTATGGTTATCACAGAAGGTAACAAAAGATAGTCATTACATTAGATAGGAAAGTGCCTCATATAACTAGGTTACAGCGACGTACTTATGGAAAGTACCAAAAGAAAGTACAACCCTAGAGGGCTCAAACTATGGTTTACATAATTAAAACATAAACTTCTTCTTCCAATTCTGGCTTCCCAACTCTGGGCATTCACTCTTGAAGTGTCCCACTACACCACAGCCAAAACATGTTATTGATGGTTTCTGATTATCACCCACAATTGGAAACCTGCAATCCCTGGTTTTGTGGGTAACCTTCTTACAGTTGCCACATGGTTCCGGGCAACGGCCTGGGTTATGATGATGTTGACACTCTTCACACTTAGGTAAAGTACCCAGGTAATCATTCCTTTCATTTAGACCTGCAGCATAGGGTTTAGCAACTCCCTGTCTCTTGCGTGGTCCTTGTGTGGCATTCTCACCTCGGTTGTTGTTCCACTTCCTTTTATTGTCACTATTGTTTCCTGATTTCTTGGTGCGGGCTATATGTTTCTTTGCTTCGATCGCCATTCCGATAGCTGTAGGCATGGTATCAGGTTCCCATGAGTTGACCAACATACGAATTTCAGGAGAAAGTCCTCCAATGTACCTTTCAAGTTTCTTGCTTTCCGGTTCATCCATTGCAGAGCCTAGTCGAGCAAAATCATAAAAATAAGCAGTATACTTGAGAACATCATCTCCTACCATGGTAAGGTTTAGTGTTTCCTGTTCGATTGCTTGCAATTCGCTTTTCACACAGAACTTCAAACTCATCATCCTTTTTAGTTTCTCCCAAGAGTGTGAGTAAGCAGCATCAACTCCTACTACCTGAACATGCTTAGTCCACCATTTCTGGGTATGCTCCCGAAAAGTGCAAGTGGCGAACTTAACTTTGTCTTCCTTACGGCAGTCGCCACATTGAAAGATTGTTTCTAATTCTTCGAACCATTTGAGAAATTCCTTTGTGTCTATATTTCCGCTAAAGGAGGAGGGATTACAACCCATAAATTCCACGTGAGTAAGTTCCTTGGTGAGGGCGGTAGTTACGTTCCTGGCAATGAATTGTCCAACAGCGGCTTGCGTCATGCTTGGAGTGGTTTGCTTAAATCTATTTTCATCAAATCATAAGAGATCCATGAGAATCTATTGGTAATAAGAATCATCATATTCATAACACATGAATATAATACATGAAAGTTTCGGTCTATATGGACCAATATCATATATAGCACAACTATTCCCCTATAGTAGAGTCAATACTTGATGATTCCGTTTGTACAACAATCAAAATACTACAAGTTTCTTTAACTATGTCACACTTCCCGGGTTTAGGATAATAGTAAAAGCTAGTAAAGATATAAGTCTAGTTTAAAGATTTCATGTAGTCCCTCTAAGTGAAATCAGGTTTATGGCATCATAAGGTCGAGATAGTCCTGAAGTGGTATCTGTAGTTGTGCATCGATCAAGTCCTAGATAGTGTAGGTTCCAAACTAATCCTGAGGAATCTGCGGATGTTCCTGTTGAGTCCGTAATTCTTGGTATTATCCACAAGGCGTTATCTAATTCATGGCAAGTGAAAATGGAAAAGGAAACTGACAATGGTGGTATTCTAAAGGATGAGAATAACATTGATGACGATAAAATCCTAGTGATGGGTTAGGAGATAATGATGATAATAGTAAATGGAATACTACCCTCTTTCGCACAATCTCGCGACATCTAAGAGGTAAAGTTGAAGTATGCACTATGGGACGACCAATAGTGTAATAAGCGGCTGATGGTGGCGGTAGTATCTGAGTAGTAAGCGCCCTACTAGTGAAGGAAAGAAAACATACTATCTCCCTTGCAATAATCATCCTAATAAGTCCATTAAAAATTAAGTCTGAATACACTACCAAACGGCATTCTATGTATAGGCTGAATGATAGGAGATCCTTATTCCTTTAACAATTCAATGGTGCTAATGGCGGCATAAGTGCAACAGGTGGTATAATGGTAGTGGAAGATGACAAGGCATCTTCAATGTCGGAATCCGATAAAAGGATAACAGGGTGAGTATTTGAAGACATGTCACTTGTGAACCAGGTCAATATAATCATATATATATATAGGAGTATGGGTATAAATAACTCGCACAGTGTGTGCATGAAACAACATGTATAATGAATATGCACCTATGATGAAATGATGAGATGCTATGATGATGTGGTTATAGTCTAGGGTCCATGATACATCCTAGTTCGCTATAACCTGGCTCTGATACCAATCTGTCACACCCCCAAAATACCTGTTTTTAGCAGCGGAATGGAATACCTGGGGGTGACTGTCATAGCACCATAGTTACAGTTATATTGAACGACCTAAAGTGTCGTTTAGAAAATACAGCGTTTGATCATTAAAACATTCAGAGTTTACAAAGCTTAGGTCCCAAAAGAGTTTGCCAATATAGTTAAAATAAGTTCAACAAGATCAAACGTTTCATAAGTGCAGAAAATATGGTGAGACGCGTCGACTCCGCGACTCCATGAAGGTCCAAATGTATGCAACATGAGCTACCTTAATAACCTGAGAAATACATTACGAAAAACGGTCAACATAAAGTTGGTGAATAAATATAGGTTTATAAGTTAAATCGTATGTACAATAACCACAAGTATAAAGTAAAGTACTAAAATGTCAAAAGTGCTACATTGTCTCTTAAGCTCATGGCACCGAAGCTCGACGTACTAAAATTGGCCCCAAAGGAGTGTTTATCAGGCACTCTAAATATTCAGACATGAAATGCATTCGTTTTCCTTATGGAGCAACCCAAACACGAATGGAGGAGTCACCCTCGATAGATCTATCCACTCACTCTCGCTTGGCAATATAATTAACGGTCCATGATAATAAAGGGGACTTGAAGTGATAGTACTAACAACTTAAGCAATGTATGGAATTTAATACTTGGGCATGTACAAAAATAATTGTGCAATGTATTCTCCCCCGTGGGATTTAAAATCAAATAAGTACTAAAAACGGGGCTATGAGAACTCACCTGGAGTGATAGTACAAAGATGGTACAACGATGGTAAAGTAATCGGGACAATGAGGCGCGAACACTAGCCGCAACCTAAATGAATAATCGTGATCTAATTTAGATCATGCCGTGATGTAATGAATGCACATGCACATGATACCTATACCACTCGTAATTTGGAAATATTAATCATCGTCTAAGTAAAATAGTTTCCATACTTAGGAAAAATAGGTCCAAATTTAGAAGTATATAACTTGTTGTAATATATAGTATAAAAACGTTAGTGTTATATTCCTTGTTTCGAAAACCTTAAAATAACGTCGTTAAGTCGTATAAATATTCTCTTGGGTCGTACGTATTCATTTGTTAAGAATATAGTCCTTAGTAACGTTTCTAGAAAATATACCATTTAGTGCGTAAGTTATTATTTTTTTATTTGTGACCAAATATATATATATATATAGTTTTGGTGATCTTAAAACGCGTATAACTTGGTCGTTTTAGGTTCATTTTCCTCGTTCTTTATATTCATGGATTCGTTTTAGTATATACTAATATATTTTCGATAGCTCGGTTCCTCTAGATTACGTTTAATGCCTCTATTTACCCGTCGAAAACTGCCAAACAGCATGCAGTTTTTAGAAAAATAGTTTTCGTCGTTAAATTTACAAAAATCATATCTCCTTCGTTATAAACTCGTTTTAATCCGTTCTTTCGCCTAAAGTTTCGTTTTTGAAAGTATTTTCTAAATCTTTGGTCAAAATTTAACCACCATCAACTGATTTTCCCACGAAATAAAAATAGGGACAGTAGGTCAATATGTAGTTTCAAAAACCATTTTCAAGTCTCCAAACTAGTTCTAACTTCAATCAAACCACTCTCAATCACCACAAAACTAGTCTAATCCTATCATACACCTTCTTAGGGTGTCATGGGTTCCTAAACATCATAAACCAAGTGGATCTAACAAAGATCTAACTATAATCACTTCCTAAGGTTCAAAAGTTAAAAGTTTATAAAATAAAGTGGTATAAATAGCATATGCATGTAGATCTAGTATATATTTCATATGGATCTTGTATAAACTTGATAAAATTATAAAAATGAGTTTCTTATACTTACTTGAAGGATGGTGTGATTAGATGATGGAAAACCTTAGTATTCTTAAGTTTGTATTTCAAAACCTTGTAAGAATAACTTAACTAAACTAGAATAACACTAGATCTTGAGAAAATAACTTTGTCTTGCCTTGTTCTTGATGTTGTGCCGTGAGTGAGTAAGAGAGGAAGAGAGAAATGAGTTTTTCTTGCACTTGTGAAAAATGAGAGAAAAGATCTAGTTCCAAGATATGTATTATTAGTACTATTATTATTATATGAAGTTAGTATGAGCTTTAATGAGGATTGAGTGAGTTAGTAGATCTTGTAAGTGATTGGAATGGACAACAAGGGGGGGGGGGGGGGGGGGGGCAAATGGAGGGGGGGGGGTTGAGTGTGTAAGACTTTTGGTGGGATTTGGTATTATCTTGTATTTAATTGTAGTTTTAAGGTGTACCGGGTACCGGGTTAATTAAAAATAAATTTTAACGGAGTTAACCGGGATAAAATAAAGTTGTAAAAATTATAAAAATAGGTTGGGTATGATTATTGGGTGTTTAGATAATTGTTGTTTAATTTCGACGAAACCGTCGAAATTTTAGTAAACTTACGTTAATAATTAATATAAATCTCCAAAATACCGGGTAAATTAATATTATAATTTTTATATTATAAAAATGAATATAAAAATATATTGGGATCATAGTCGGGAGTGTCGGACGTGTTAGTCACATTATTGATCGTTTGTT
>JARVZY010008109.1:0-20264 GCA_030686995.1 Artemisia argyi | reverse complement strand
GGACACTATGTAGGTTATAGATGGTGGACAATTGAGCTTGCATCTGATAATCCGAAATAGGCGCATGTGCAACCTCCGTATGCACGACACCAGCCTTGAAATCTAATTACTTGTGGTCAAAGACCTAAAATAAATATCATTAATCAATACACCTACAATTTACAATAAAGCATAGAAAAACCAAAATCAACATAAACTTAATCTTACACATCTTTATGGTAACCATTGTTCTCGAACTGATCCAATCCCTGAGGCCTTTTCATATGTAAATCCCCGTATCTCAATCCTCCTTGTCAACCTCATAAACGGCATCCGCACCACAAACATCTACAAAGTAACAGAATTAACATCCGACATCACAAATTACAATTTACAAAGAAAACATATTCTGGATTGTTGTAAAAGGGAAAAAAATAACAATAATTAGTATAAACTAAAAAGAAACACAAATTGAATAATAATTAAAAAAGGGCGTTATATACATTTTGATATCAATGTTGACAGCAGAACCAAAGTGAGAAAAATTAGATGCCTATTGAAAGAAGAACACACTGGCGCATTTGCTTGCCTTGAGCCATAGCTCCTGAACCATACCACCTGAACCATATCACATGAACCAAATCCTTGGAACCAAATTCCCTGTACCAAAACTCCTGAACCAAAAAGCTACAGTGTCAGTATCATTTAATCAAATTCAGTGAAATATGAGAAAAGATTTAACCGGTTTTCAGAAAGAGGAGGGTTAATTGTATTTCATTTAATCAAAAAATGTCCATGGCTGCAATTTAAGCATTTAAGTAACATAACCTGGAACCAAACAACCTCATTAATATTACAATGACCCTATGAAATAACGGATTCAACCAAAAGAGATTTTTCCTTAACAAAAAATCCAATCTTTTTATCCACACATCTATTAAATCCCAAAATCTTTTAAATACGCGTAATGAATAAGCAAGTGTGCAAAAACCTACAAATCAAATAGCTTCATCTTTTTTTCACAAATCATCAAAATCCCACAAATCATATCAATAATCAAACACATAAAAAAAAGTCTAAAAATTCCAACACTGAAAAGAAACACAAACATATAACTGCGCACTGAGATTTGTGAAAATCCTTTCCTTAACCTGCAACATGAAAATACGAAGACTCAATCCTAAAGCAATAACCTTAACGCAAAAGAAAGAGGGAAAAAAAGAAATAGTAAGTTAACTATAATGAAAATGACGGTGCAAGCCTTGCCGGAAAACGATTTTAGCGTCGGAGTAATATTCCAGCACAAAAAACACCCGTAACAATGAAACCCTAACACTTCATTGGAGAGATGTAGATGGTTCTGGAGATATGATGAGTCTGTATAATTTATTTTTATTTTTTTTGGATTGGGCATGGTGGTACTGGATCGGGCGGTAGGTAGCAGGCCAAAAAAAAAAGCGGAGCCCAATGCAAGACATGACGTCGTATCAAACGCCTTTTAATATATATATTAATTAATGATGGATATTTGTGGTATGTGAAGATAACCGTATACATGTTTGGTTTCGGGTGGGCCCCAAATAAGATTTTCAATACCCAAAACCAAACCGAGAACCAATTTAAACTTTCGGTTATGACCATAAACCAGTCCAATCTAATAACCCAAAACCGAATAACCGAAATCCTTATGGATTGGAAGGGTTTTTAATTAGTGAACACCCCTATAAAAGAGAGAATAACGTCTCTAACTAAAGGATTATGAGTTCGAACCTCATCTAAGGCGAAACAACATTTTCGTAGTTGTGTGAAAATATATATGTATGTAAAAAGGTTTCCCATACTGTTACGTAGTTAAGCAAAGGTTGGGTTTAAATTTTAAAAGCTATCCGAAAATGGGTTGGCCGTTGCCCTTAAACAACAGATCCACTAAAGTTTTGGAAAATTTAAATAAGGGCTACTAGTTGTCTAGTTGCCTTGTGCTATTGGGCTCTTGTGTGTGAGACTTTTGCTGACTTATCACTTAGTGTTCATGAATAGTAATAGCCACGAAAAGAAAAATGAAACTGAAATAAAATTGAACTGGATTTGTAACATAATCGAATTTGTTAAAAGCAACCAAACCAATATTCTATTTTTGGCTTGTATATATGGTTTTGGCAGAACATAAGTCTAACTAAAAAAAAAAAAAAACTGAATTCACATAAATAAATATAATTTTTATACGGACATATGCATAAAAAATAATAAAACTCTTTTCTAATATAAATATAATATTTTGTAAGATTGAAAATCTTTTTTAACTAAAGTCTAAAAAAATATATAAATATATAAAAATAAAAATGAAATGTGTATTCGGGTTTTTCGGGTCACCCTGAAACCGAATTGAATTCAAATTTGTTTTTCGATTTGGTTTAATCCAACTTGAATTCGGTTCGATTAAATTTTCAGTTCTATCAAAATAAATATTTGACCAACCTAACTGAATCGATAAACATCCTTGTTATCACTCGTGGGTGGTGCAAATAACACAAAGGATTTATTGATAACTCCATTTGAACGAGCGGCTCAACTCTTTCCACCCCTGTTTGTGAGATTGATCTATTGTGCATATATTATGAGATAGTTAATTGACTTTTAACAAAGAAACAAAATAGCTTAGGTGGTGTTTGTTTATTAAGAGGGTCTGAATCTGAATCTGAACCGCACGTCTGAATCTGAATCTGATGCGTAAATGTCTAAATCTGAACGCATCTGAACGAAGAAAAAAAACTCATGTTTGAACGGGATTTTTTTATTTTTATTTTATTTTATTTTATATATATATTTTTTTGTTATTTTGTGTCAATAAGAGGCATTCAGACGTGTTAAGACACCCCTCTCAAGTCTTGACCATTAAGATCTAACTGCATCTGAACGCGTCTGAACGAAAAAAAAAAAAAACGGTCTGAACGGGAAAAATGTCTGACCGATTCAGACATAGTGCCCATTCAGAGGCGTTAGGCTGGAAAAGAAAAAACAAACGCAACCTTAGTTTGAAAAATGTTTCGTTTTAATCAGTTAAATATATATATTTTTTTTACAATAATATTGAAGCTTTAAATGGTCTTTAGGATTAAAAAAAAAAATGAAAACAAATTTTATAATTGATTATACTATTTCAAGAACTTCACTAAAAAACTAACTATCTGCATGGGTTTATTCGCAACTTATAAGAGTAAAAGACACATCGTGCTTGACCATTGATACTCCATATCAATATTTATCGGCAAAAAAGTAATTTTTTTCTTTTCAAGATGACTGAATAATAACAATCAGCATTTTGTACTTTTTAAGAGATGAAACAACAATATACAAGTTCTTCTAAAAACTTCAGTATGCTTTATATTTGTTTTATCTTATAAAGTGTGAAACATACTCTCACTTTTAGTAATTCATATAATATAGTTGTATAAAATGAGACCTATATTTTACAATTTACCTTTTGACCGCTCCATGTAATTCATATAATATAGTCATATTTGGCAACAAGCGTTAAGAAAGCGTTTAGGAGCGACAAGTGACAAGCGGTAAACATTTAAATGAAAAGCTTGTTTGGCAACACCTTCAAAAGCGTTTGAAATGAGCCCAACTGCCCCAAATTGTAATGCTTCATGAAGAAGCGTTTCATTTACTGCTCGAGCATTTGTTTAAAAAATTACAAATGAGCCCATGTTTGAAATGAGCCACGTGCTGACGTACATATTACTTTTCAAACCCACGTACATGTTACTTTTAAAACAATAATATTATTACCCCAAATATGAATTGGTTATAGACTTATAGATAGCAGTACATATGACTTTTAAAACATAATATATAACAATTAGTTGAACTTTTTAATAAATGGTTAAAAATAGGAGTACATGTTATACTAAAAAAAAAAAAAAAAAATGTAATTTATGGGTTGGTTCCATATCCAAAGACAATATATCATAAATCACAATATGAAACGCATATCGTAGATAAAAGCTAGCATATAATGGTGTTTATGTAATATCAACCATGTAAAAGTAATGAGTACCTTATAAATAATAATTTTATTATTTGTTTAATCAAAATTTTGTTTTAATTATTATATATCATTTTTCGTAATTTTACATTTTATAGTTACAGCTAATGTGGAGTTACCAAACACGTTTTTTAAACAAACAGCCACTGCTTACTGCTGCTGCTTACTGCTTACTGCTACTTGTCGCCAAACATACATTATGTGTAACAAAATATTTTTATGTCCCTTAACGTGATTTACTTCTTCCATGTCGTTTATGGTTAAACTGGTCAAGGACCCTCGATTATGAGCTACAATTTTATTATTATTATTATTTTTTTTAAAGAAGAAAAACGGAAGATTACAAATAACTTGCATCTATAGTAATCGACAACGTCTTTATAGACAAACGAAACAATGTTGAATATATCTGTTTGAGTGATAAGGACGTATGATTATTGGTCTTCCAACATATCCCATTTGAATAATTGGACCGTGCTGGACTGCTGGATTCTTAGATCCAGGGCCCACTTCACGCGTTAACCCATACTTTTTAATTTCTACAAAATAGAGTTGAGTTTAACTTAATAGAGACCAAATATCTTCATAGACAAATATTTTTATCTCTCATGATATATTTTTGACGAACTTTTTTTCGAGTTTTGTTTTATTTTTAAAATTTGCGTATGAAAAAATCACCTGTGATTTGTATGTCAAGAATCACATGTGATGGCACAAATCACATGTGATTCATAAAATAACATTGATTTTAAAATAACAAATCTTATATGATTTTTTTCCAGACTTAAATTTACAAAACTCACAAAAGAAAGTCGAAAAAAAAGTTCACCAAAGTATAAAGAAGTGCCCCTTTATAGAAAAATGATTTACTTCTCGTCGTGATGTTATGATTCTTTTCTCGTAATGATTAATAGTTTGTGAGATATTTAATTTAAGAGAAAAAAAAAAGAAAAAAAAAAAGAAGATAAAAGTTGGTTTTCTTGTCTTAATAAAAAATTAATTGCTATATTATTTCTTTAGGTTTATAAGGCCATGTTTATCAATAATCTATTACAACCAATAATTCATTAAATATATATATTTTTTAATTCCTTTACCTATACGACAAATACATACAATCAATCTGAACTTTCTTTATCAACAACCCAACCAAACATAATAAAGAGAATTCATATCTAAATAAAAGAAAATAGCGTATCATGGGGAGACATGTGTCAGATTGGTACAAGAAAAGGAAGTTCGTCAAATGATCCGTTTGAAGCATTCAATTCCCAACTTTTATATAAAATTAATATTATATTATGTATTTATTAGATTTGTGATCTCAATCGGTTGATTGAGCTCACCAAGAAACATAGCCTAAAGAATTTAGTGTCTACAATGAACTTGTCTCCTACAAAATATAAAAAGAGAAATGATATCTCCTCGTACTACTTGTTCCTACTTATATTTCTAGCTCAAAGCATATTAACAAGTGTCAAAACTGACGGTTTGCATGCAAAGAGATAATGAGTGAAAAAAACATATAATATTGTTGTGTGTAAAAAGATTATTAGGAGGATACTGTAGTAGGGGTGTAAACGAGCCGAGTCGAGCCGAGTACTGCCAAGCTCGAGCTCGACTCGATTAGTAAAACTCGAGCTCGAAACTCGACTCGAGCTCGAAACTCGACTCGAGCTCGTTCGAGCTTTGAATTTCAAGCTCGAGCTCGGCTCGTCATCTCAAACTCGAGCTCGAAACTCGACTCGAGCTCGATTGTTACCACATTTAAATCTCGAACTCGATGAAGAATAAGCTCGACTCGGCTCTATTTTATGACAATTACGTAAATACATCTATACTACCTTATAATGTATTTAAGACATCTATATTTAGAAGTCTTAAAATGTTTAAGACCAAAAACATTTCTTTAATAGGAAATATGCATGTACACCACTTTAATGCACATAATTTTTAGACTTATAAGACAAGAAGCATAGTATACACCACTTTAATGCAAATATTAAAAAATACCACATTAATGATATTTAATGTAGTTAATTAATTAATTGGTAAATAAATACAATTATTAAAACACCTCTTACATCACAAATACAAATTAACAAGCATATTGTACAACTAAATTAAACACAATTCCTACATTAAATGTCACTAATACAAATAATAAAACACATTATACAAATATTCAGGCCCGAACGGGCCAAATAGGCTTGAGCCCGAACGGGTGCGGGCCAAACAGGCTCGAGCCCGAAAGGGTGCGGGCCAAACAGGCTCGAGCCCGAACGAGCACGGCCTATACGAAATTCTTGATATCCGTAAATTTATTGTCAAAAAGAACATAATAAACTAAAATACATGATTCACCGGAAAATTTAATTTCAGGGTACCCGTCGCTGCAACGCGCGGGTACCCTGCTGGTGTATATAAAATGGTAAAAGTGTAATATCATTGAAGCTCGTTAAGGGCTCGCGAGCCTCACGAGCTGAGTATATTTGAGCTCGAACTCGACTCTAAAGTGTACCCGAGTAGCTCGAGCTCGAGCCCGACTCGTTTATATCGAGTCGATTTCGAGTAGTTTACGAGTCGATCTTGAATAGCTCGCGAGCTGTCTCGGCTCGTTTACACCCCTATACTGTAGTATGCTTTAGCAATGCTCTTACAGAAGATATTGGTATATGTGATTTAGTTCTTATCTTATATATTCTTTGGAGCAAAAATCTTTAATCATGAATATTTTTTCACAATAACATTATTTCTATGTAAGAGTGAGGAGTACACGACGGTAAAGGGTTGCGCTGAGGAAAGAGGTGCAGAGTAGTAGAGCCATTGAAATAATGCGGGAGAAGAAATACACGTACATGCAAAACAACTATAACACGGCTTTGACCTGCGATGGTGCAACATCGGAGCCACTTTTCTTCCCAACATGTCATTTGCACATATATGTAACGTCAAATTGTCAATTTTAATTAAATGTAAAGGTAAGTTAATCAAATATAGCAACATATTCCTTAAAATGTTCAGTTATCGTACTTGAACTTTAAAGGTTGTCACTTTATATTTACACATCAACATAGAAAAGCTTAAAACTTTTTTCCAAGTAGCACGTAATCAGTAATGCACATCAGCGCACACATGATATCAGAACAAATTTGAAAGTACGTAGAATATATTAGTATTAGTTTACGTTCAAGGTATGTAACCGGATAATTAAGAAAGTTTGTTGCTGTTAGACGAACTTACCCATAAAAATATGTGGTATGCTAAATGCAATAGACTAATTGTGACAGAACAATAGACATTGTCTTCTTGATTTACTTTTGGTGTTTTCGAGCATGACATATTAGGGATCCAACTTAAAATGCCAAGTTGAACCGAATTCAAATGAGCCAAATTAAATCAAAATTTTAGTTCTGTATGAAAAAAGGTAAAACCAAAGTATAGTTGAGACCAAATAAACTGAAAGACATTCATTTCGTGACAGGGATATCTCAACAAACAATGACTAAAATTCTTCTAATGCATTAAATAATTCTAGACATATACATGTTAGTTTTAGTACGACCAATTAAATCATCTTACTAGAGACACTTACATGAACACATGGACGGATCTTAGTACGGAGATCGGGAAGGGCCACGACCCTCTCAAAACTTTGAGGTTTTACTTATACTTGCTCAAAGAAAATACAACGTTGGCATTCTCAGACAGACTAATATAGCATTCGGCCCTCCCATAAAATTTACCTAAGTTCCGTCAGTGCATGAACATATCAACATCTATAACTTTTAAAGTCCGACTTTGATATATAATTGTTGCCACTGACGCAGATCCGTAATTCGTTTTATGTGTTCTCGTTCCGATTTGCATAGTTTCAATATTAGATAGAGTTGGTCTACTGCAAATTTGTCACTTTATACGTAAGTACGTAACTGTCTCGAATAAGAATCTCGTTAGTCATCTCTTGTAATCAGAGACGGAGACAGTGGGGGAGCCAGGGGTGCTCGGCCCCCTGCAACACGTCCAATCGCTTTGCTATTTATTTTATAAAATTTAAGCCTATAACTCAACTATAAACAAATGACCCCCCCTAATATTTAGATGTCAAAAGAATTAAGAGAAACTTGACACCGTTTCATGCACAATGTTTTTATCTAATATTTTTTTATTAGTTATCAATGTGTTTTCTTATCAAATTTTAAGTTTGTAACCTAACGTATGTGATCATTAGAACATATTGTTTGAAGTTTTAGTTAAATTACTTTGTTAGCTTGAGAAAAAAAAAATTCAACCCCTATTATTATTAATTCCTGACTCCATCCCTGCTTGTAATGCCTCTCATTCTTCTTGAAACCATATATGGACTTCAGGAGGACAGGAGGTAAAAAAACATTGTATTGTAATTTGTTTTTATGTCTTATATACATGCTATCATCTACGTTTAAAACATAAAACTATCTTGCAATATCCTTATGTCCTTATCCCATATGACGTCGTAGAAGACCAAGAAAAACAATAAGACAATACATGTATGTTGTTACGAAAAAAAACACGAGCATGTGCATCGTGGGACCAATTATTATTAATTCTGTGAACCTACAAAAACCATGTACATCAATTTGGACTAAACCTGGCCAAGAGTATATTTGTTGGTATTCATGGTTATATTTATTTAATAGTGCATATATTGCATATAGTTGGTATGGGTACAAAAATATGTTCATTTTTGGGTCTCAATTTAATCAGCAGGTATTTACAATACCACGGGTCTATGCATGAAAAGTGATGCTTGTGTAAATGTTTTATATGTGGAAGTTAATTAGATAATCGTTGATCTATTATACATTTTTATAATGATATTAAACACTAACAGTTGAGCTACAGATTTTTGAAAAACACATAGGTATGTCATTTTGCAATGGCCACTAAAATATAGAAGAAATTAATCAAGTTAAAAGTATACGATGATGTATATGGTTTATATAGTCGATTCCATCCTTTAGTAGTTTAGTGTCTTTCATTTAGTGTCGCTCAAAATCAATGAATCGACATACCTCCAAACAATGGCGGAACTTGAACATTTATTTTGAAGGAGGGGCCATTTGTTTGTATTATTAACTAAATTAACCCTAAAACCTATAAAATATACCCTAGTCGTCGCAACTTTTGAAGGAGCCAGGACCCTCTCTGCCCCTTAAAAGGCTTGCCCTTGCCTCTAAAGACAGACAGACGCCATCTTATTTTGCATATAGCAGTCTCAGTTTTATGTACCTAATATTCTATCCAGGTCGTGCACACAATTTTTGTGTTGAAAGTCACCAATAACTTAACGTTAAATATTAATATACTGGCTCGAGAATCAAACGCGCAAACGAAATTACCAATAGACGCGGTGAAAATGATTGTAAATATCGAACAATGAAACTTTTAGATATTAACTTATGCTAAAATATCGAAACTTTTGCATGGACGTTTGCGGAAATATACTCCTACATTACACGTTAAACACTGCTTAATTCGTAGCTAATCATAGATCAAATGTGTTTTTGGCTAGATCTAGTTAATAACCTAATAAAAAATGTGTGATTCAATTAAGGTAGCAAAAAAAGCCGGAAATAGCCGCCAAGAAAACTCCAAAAATACATGATCCACTCCCCGCATTATGTCTTCTACACTTTCTCATTTCAATCTCTGAGGTGTATGATAATATGTTTAATCATGCTGCAGTGTAATAACTATTTGTCATGCACCTATCTTTTTACTCCAACGATTATCCAGAAAGTCATTTACAGATTTCAAAACCATATCTTGAATAGAACATGTATAAACCAATGTCGGTAGTGTTTTTAAAACCTGAATCAGTGGCGGATTCATTAATTTTCAATGCGTTAGCACTTTAATTTGTTTTCGCAATAGCAAAGGGTATGCAATTTATACTAAACTATAAAAAATGTAAGAAAATACGTAGTACAAAATTTTACACTACGGATGGTGCTCTGAGTGTATGCACGTGTATACCTGCTGGCTCAAGTAGTATGTCTGGTCTGCATATGTAACTGTATAAATTACCAAGAAGAAAAAGTTTACAACAATAAGGTACAGGCAGCTATCGGATATGTGATCCATTCAAGCCAATTTAAACGTATGTTCGTATTTACATTTGTATTCCAAGAGTGCGAAAGTGTTTTAAGTTTCTCAACGTGTATCCTTCGGTTCCTTGGAGGTTTAAAGTCGAAGCAATGACAAATATCTTATGTTATCCTCAATATATACTCGGGGCGTACATGTACAAGGTTATCAATATGTTTATACCAATATCCATTCAACATCCAAGTAATTCCTTAAAATAAATATATAGATAGATAAAGGGTATAAATGTAAATGACTCTAAGGACATTGCATGGGGTTCAAACTTGGTCCACGTGGTTTCGCATATGATACATGAAGGTTAGGAATGATCTTTTGTTGTTTTCCTAAATACTTGGCATATGGCTATGTTGCCTCATGATGGGAGCCATGTTCGTCCTATATCCACATTCAACATTTTAAAACCAACAATACATGATAAATACGGCATCTAGTATAACATATACATGGGTCATTATTACGCGTATTAATGGCCTAATTGTTGATTGAGAATTGTTCCCTTCCAATCATTAATCTTGATTAACTACACTGTTAAGAAAGTCTTGCAAAATGTTATAGTAATCGACAATATATTGACCGACCCACACAAGTGCACAAAAAAAATTTAGACTCACTCAACGGGTCGCTCATAAAATCGGATGTTATTTTTATAGTAATTAATTAATTAAGTTGAAATAGTAGTAACGATACAAATCTAGATCATATGCATGTGTTGATGTTTTGAAGGTCAATATATTTGTCTTAATGTCATTGCACAACAAATTACTCCACACTGGATTGAAATATTGGATGACAAACGGTAAAACGATACCCCATAGAAACGCTGATGAAGTATTTCTCTTTGCAAACCACTTATGGCATGTTTGGTTGGGAGAAATGAACTAAAAGAAATGGAAATGAGCACAATTCTCTTGTTTGGTAGCATGGAGAAAAAAAAAAGCGGAGAATTCACAATTCTTTGAGAGTTTCATTTACACACAATCCAACTACTCTAGATTCCTCTACTTTTCAAGTGGAAATCAAACTCTCTAGTTTTGAAGCTTCAAAATCAAATCACGTGAACCCTACAAAAATAATTTAAAAAAAAATATATATTTTTTTTTAAATATAATTTTTTTAGAATTGTTATTTAGAAAAAAATAATTTTTTTAATAATTAATTTTTTTTAAATAAATTTTTAAAAAAATAAGTTTTTTTTAAATAAATTAAAAAAATATTTTTTTTAAAATATATTTTTTTAGAATTGTTATTTAGAAAAAATAAATTTTTTTAAATAATTTTTATAAAAAATAAATTAATTTTTTTTAAATAAATTTTTTAAAAAATAAGTTTTTTTTTTAAATATATATTTTTTTTAAAATAAATTAAAAAAAAATATATAATTTATAAAAAAATATTTTTTTTAAATATATTTTTTTAGAATTGTTAATTAGAAAAAATAATTTTTTTTTAAAAAAATCAACAAATATTTTTTTTTTCATTTCTCGGGTCAAGTCTCTGTTGTTACCAAACATTACAATTGAACAAAATTCTCTACTGATTTCTATTCTCTGAATTTCTATTCTCTACTTCATTTCTATTCTCTGAAATTCTCCCTACCAAACACACCCTTAGCAGTTTTGTTGTAGCCCACCTTTTTGTGTGGTATTATTATTCAAATGAAGGTCATTTTCAACAATATTGCATCACCCATGCTTCCAATAAAACTTTGAAGTTTGAACTCATGACTCATTCGATAACATTAAAAACAACTTGAGATCCGTGTAGTTGTCTATGATGTCGTGGATCACTAAATACTTTAAGTCTTGTAGGCGTACTATATTTGTCATTAGAGCTATTTTTGCGAGAAAGGAGGCAAGTATCATGTATGCAGTCGTTACAGTGATCTAGTTCTTGACGTACTATCAGATTCGCGATTAAGGCAAAAGACAATTTCTTTTTGGAGTGGCTATTTATTAAAACTAGCAAGTTACTACCATCGGAGCATTGCTCGAATAATATCAGTTCCCTACCTCAAACGTTCAGAAGCAAATTTGGATAAATAGGTCATGGGGCTTGATCCTTATTTGTGCTCATTATTTGGGGCTTGATCCTTGAGGAATGACTAGTCTGCACCCAAAAAGGTGCACGGGTCAAGATTTTCCCGCTTATTTAAACCTCCTAAAAGAGCAAGTTACCATAAAGATGGATTACCAATAATTCATACAACGATAAATAGGATCATCGTCTATCCAATCTAACCGATCATGCTTGAAATATCTACTACGATGAATTAACCAAGAGTCAAGAGTGCAATAAAACCTTGATCTCTTCTTCCAACGTGTTTTTCACTGGTATTTAAATCGAAGCAAATTACACGGCTCGTTAATCTCTGAATAACCCTCGTCGTGGTTTTAAAAGAGGTACAAGACTATAATCGTATGTTCTTTTTCAATATATGATGACTATGTAGATCAAATAACTAGCACACATAGTTAAACATCAATAGAGGGTGGTGTACGTATTCTCATTTCTCAATATCAGTAAGACAAAGAGTATGATTTCTAGTAGAATCTCTGAAAATAACTTGAACTGCTTTTCGTATGTAATCTAAAGTTTGCGAGAAAACCTATTGCAACAAAACTTGGTACCCCATTGATGTTAAACACTTATACTTCAGCCATGTGCATGGAGTCATGGGGTAGGTCGAGTTATGCAAGAGCCTTGATTAACTTACGAGCTGATGTTGACTTGAAAGAAACTCTTGTGTTGGCAGTTCCAAAATAGAGGGTGATGGGTATATTATGAACACTATTTGTATTTAGTACAAGTGACCCGGGTAAGATGTTCAAATTGCAAGGTTTTTTGGCCATGTTTTGGACTAATGTCCAAAGAAAATCGAGTCGGATGTGGTGAAGAATGTGAAGAATCAAATGAAAGTTCTACGTGGAATTCATATTGGTTTGAAGTCTCACATCGTCAATAAACCAATTCAACCGAATAAGAAAACATAGACGACACAAGGGAAAACAAAGGAAATTAATGCTAAAAAGGTACCAGTATTACTACTACATCGAATTCTTTTGAAGCTTTAGGCAATATGGTGGATGTAGACGAATGAGGGGGTATTGACTGAAATAAAACCCTTAGGGCACAAGAGGCGAGTTGTGTAGATGGCAATGGGCAAAAGGATAAACATACGACAGAAAATAGGACCATTAGGTCGTGTGATCAGCTATCGAACATTGAAAAGGGGTGACTTTGGAATCAACATCTATGCCTAATATTTCAATGGGAGATCAAAAAGGAAATTCGGATAATGAAGTTGAGGAGGTATATGATGGAAACAACTCGATTCATGGCTTCCTTATCGAAATGAGCTAGTGGTGGTGCAAATGATACAAGTCTTCTTGAGGAAGAATATTATGACATTTATGATGGCTACGAGAATGATGCTTTTGGATTAACAGAACAACAGTTGGCATTCTGTAACGTGTTCGATGTCACTCTTCGAGGACAGTCAAACGATAGAGTTGTATTTGGTGTCATTGTGAGTCTAACTTAAACTTGTTGTTAGTGGTTGTTTTTTATAGTAGATTCATAAGTTTGACTGTTTGAGTGTCATACTTGTGATAGGTATGGTTTGAAGCACAAAAGGTGCATTTGTTTTCGTCTATGTAAAATGCTGAGATGTAATTTCATCCACATCTAATGTATTTAAATACTTTTTTAAAGTAATACATTTACCGGAGAAACCCTTTAAAAAAAAGCTAGGAAACTAAAAATGTAATAGTAAAAACCTTTAACATAACCTGAATTACTATTTTGATTATGCTTCAATTAGTTCTTTGATAAACCAATAATAATATATCGGAACTTCGGAAGTAAAAAAAGAGCTTTGATTGAAATGAAATTATTATTGGGATTGAAATGATCAAAAGGAATTGGGTTGGCGCATGATCATTTTACTCATTGTGTCTCAACCTAGGATTGACTCAATCATTGATCATATTTTCATGTTATATATATGCCAAATATAACTATCCTTTAGGTTTTTTTTCCCACAAAATTTCCCTACCACGCTTTATTAATACGAAAAGTAACTTGTATTGATACTGAAATTCCAATGCCATAATTGGAAGGAATTTTTCCCCATATACATGGTTAAAAGGCAAATCTAACTCACTAATATAGAACATACACCTAAACCTTTGTTTCTACCTTATTTGGAAAAATTCAATCAGATCAGACCAAAACATAAAGAAGCTTATAATTGGTATGTGTTAGTTTTGTGGAAAACAACATCGTTTATTATAATAAACAACTTGAATAAAATTATTCAACAGATAACCTAAAGTAATAATGAAAGATATGATGAAGTTACTCCAAGTTGCTTGACTTTTGTGGTTCTTATGGGGAGTTCTTTAGACACAAGTGTGCTTGATTGCAACGGGATACGCTCACATGCAGGATCTAATAGACCGTGACCCTAGATTTCATTTGAATACTAGAGTAACTTAAATGATCCATAAATTTTTTTCATAGAATTTATTTTGTCTTGGTATATTGTTTTTCTTATAATATATGGAAGCTAAAAATGATCTTTTGAGAGTCTAAACTCTAAAGGAATATTTGTATGTGAATACTTACTATAAGTTATGTATAGCTAATTAAGGTTAAAAGTCTAGAAAATATCAAATAATTTTACCGTTAATTAATGGAATTTCAATCTTGTGGTTTCATGCCGAGTGGTTTAATGACCATACATTACATACATTGCCACTTCGTCATCTTTAAGATAACCAGGTGAAACTGATTTCTTTGTATGGAAATCTATAAAAGAGTAAAAACTTTTTTGTTCCAGGAGAGCATTTACTAGAAGTTAAGTTCTTTAAAATGAGCAAAAACTTCCAATGAACATGTCTTGTACTCCCTAAGTTTTCACAAACCATATTTGATTGTCAAAAATACAAGATAATCATAAAATTGCTTTTGATTTATGAAGTTTGTTCAATATTGTTTTAATCATACTAAAATATGCTTAGATGCATGCTATGTATGGAAATCATCTGTTGAGGTGCCTGCTAAAAAATGTTTTATGAAACTACAAATATACATATAATTTTTGACACACCCTGACTTTGTCTTATAGCAAAAATAATAAAATGAAGGAAGTGTTGTGAATTGAATTTGGCCACTCTAGATTTGTTTTTATAGTTGTAACATAAACATTCAACTAATCATGTCAATTAGCCAACTGTTAGACAATAGATAAAGTAAACCAAAGTCATTTGCAATTTCTTGTCAACACTTGTAAATGGCCCCACTTTTTGGTTGCCAGGAGGCCATGAGGAAATTTAAATGATACATACCTTTTAAAAAAAAATCGACCCTTTTGTATTTTAAATGTTTTCAGTACAACATATTTTCTAATAATTTGCCATTTTTTTATCGCATTAGTCCATAATTTCTTTGGAAACATGACTTCAAAAATAAACTTTACGAGCTTGATATGAAGAAATGTAATTGTTTATCACACACCAACGTATAATGGTATGAAATGTGATTTAAAAAACCCTTCACTGTTTTCACATCACATGAAATGGTATCAAAAATAATAATTAGTTAGACTAAAGTATACCATATTTAATGATTTATTTAAATGAAGAAAAATAATAAAAAATAACCTTAAATTCCCTTTTATAAACCCTACCTCACCCTCCATTTGTCCTTCCCTCCTTTTTGTAACACAAGCAAATCTTTCATATTTCTCAGTTCAAGCTTTTTAGACTTCATTCACTCATTTCATCAAACATTCTTTTACGCATATGGCTAGAACACAACAACGATATCGCGGTGTTCGACAAAGACATTGGGGCTCTTGGGTCTCCGAAATTCGTCATCCGTTATTGTAAGTTAACTTTCCAACATTATAATCTCAATATGTCATACTAGAGTACTAGACATTTCATTACTTATACTTCTCATAACTAGTACAGTTACTTAACAATCTCATTTTTTTCCGAAAACAGGAAGACGAGAATTTGGTTAGGGACATTTGAGACGGCTGAGGACGCGGCCCGAGCCTACGACGAAGCTGCTAGGCTCATGTGCGGGCCGCGTGCTCGAACCAACTTCCCATATAATCCAAATATGTCACAATCTTCATCTTCAAAGTTGTTATCTGCCACATTGACTGCAAAACTTCACAGATGTTACATGGCTTCACTTCAAATGAGCAAGCCATCAATCCAACAACAACAACAACAACTGATGAGCCAAAAACGAATGTGTTCGACACATGTTGGCGACTCATCACCTGAGTCAGAGCCAGAGTGCAAACCGAGGGTTGTAATGCAACAGCAGCAACCCTCAGTTGCAAATAGCAATGCCTATCACTATCAATATCAACAACAACATCAACAACAACAACAACAACAGTTTTTTGAGACACTTGAAGATCACCATATCGAACAAATGATCGAGGAGTTGCTACATTACGGATCAATCGAGCTTTGTTCTATCGGTCAATCACAGAATTAAAGATTTAGGATTGCTTTTAAGTGTTTATCTGCTTAAAAATAAGCTAATCTGCTTATCTTACTTATTTTTAGCAGATAAACACTTAAAATTAGGCAATTCCAAAGACCCCGCCAAGACTAGCGAACATCTACTAAAACCGACGCTTTTTGTATAAAATTTGATTAGCCATTAAGTTGTGTTTTAAAACATAAATTTTGGACACACATGTTGTCCTAGATCAATGTAAAAAAACACAACTTTAACGACTGCTAATCAAATTTTTTACAAAAGGATTATTATTGTTAACCCATTCTTCTGGAGCTTCTGTTTCTGAGGCCTATGTTTTCTAAGTGTAGGTTAGTCATATGTACTTTGTAGTTTCGGACGAATTTGTCGTTTTTATATTATCAACAGATGATATGAAATAAGAGCATTGATATTTAGACCTAACAAGGAGACCTAAAGTTAGACCTAACCACTCATTTCATGACAAGTGTACCAAACTTATTCTCTCTCATTATTTTTCACTAATCACTTTTTGAAATGCACCAATCAAATCTTTAGGTATAAATTTAGGTTCATGTTTTAGGCATACAAATCATTTTTCATGAAATAAACTAGTACATTGTAAATGACAGAGACATACGGGTGCGATGGAGAGAAAGAGTTAATCTACGGTTTTATATAAATTTGATTTATTTATTGTACCACGTAAACATATAAAATACGGTAACAAGCTAAATTTGTTTGTTAAGTTTGAGGATTATACTAATGTTAATTGTTAAACAGAGTCAAAGTTTGTAAAATGTATACTATTGTAAAGTAACGTAAAATTTTTAAGTGAATAATTTTTTTTCTTTTTTTTTTTTAAAACAATTATTTGTAATTTGTGATGAATCAGTAATTAAGTTCGTTAAAATGAAAATTTAATGTTGACACATATTAGAGTTTTGTAACAGTTTTAATATTTTCAACATACATTAGTTATAGGTCTTGGAGAGACATCGTTCGTGTTACTACTAGAATTTTAGTTCTATGTGTTGGACCGGCAATTATGGCTAGATTTGGTCATGAAATAAGATTGGAATGTTGAAAAAGGGTGCACAACCTATTTTTCTTTCTCTTTTTTTCACGTGTATTATTTACTTATTAGTGTTACATATTAATCCAGCCACCTAGTTGATTATCAATTCAATAAGATTTTGCATTGTGTCTTTTGTTTTTACATGGTATCATAGCCTTAGGTTTGTTAGTATTGCGAATCAGTAAGTCTGATTTTGTTTTTGCTTCTGTTTGATCGTAATTTTGATTTGCCCTGGACTGTTATTTGTCTGTCAACTCCTTTCGCGACTCGTTATTAGGGTTTATTTGTTTCTGGTTATTTGGCTGCTCGTATTAGGGTTTGGTGTTTGATTGACTTGTCATTTTGTAATCATGGTTGCTCGTAAAGATGATTCGTTGCAACCCATTAGTATTCAGTTAGGTGGTAAAAATTATTCATATTATAGCTATGTTATGAAAAACATTTTGCGGGAAAAATCGATGTGAGGTTATGTTTTTCGGGTAAAAAACAACACCTACTAATGGACTGTTAGTTGAAAATTATGCAGTGTTATTGGATACATGGGAGGTTGATAAATTACATGGTTATAACTTGGATTCATAATTCTGGTACGCCATCTATAGGGGCTTAGTTTCTGATTATTTTATACAGGATCGGAAAACTCAGGAAGTGATTGTGACGTGCCGTAAGTGTTAGACCCGTTTCCCAGATACAAATAGGTCCTACCCTGGATAAATTAACTAAGGCTTAATGTGAGTAGTTAGTCAACGGAAGTTACGTAGTGGTTAAGCCCGATAGTCTAAGTAAGTATAATTTGGTTATAGAAAGTATGTTGTGCCACATCTAGAAAAGAAATAGACTTCAAGGACTTAAGTTGCCAAGAATTAAAAGTGTTATATTATGTAGTGTGGCCAAAATAAGAGAAAGGGACATGAGGGACTAAAGTCACCAACTATGCAAACTTATCACCTAAAATATCTCATGCCTAGAATATTCTAGGCATTTCTCACTTTTTCCATGGATGTGTGTGTGATCGGTTTAGAAGAGAAAAGGGAGGGAAAGGAGTGAGGCTTGGATGATCTAGTGATTTAAGAGTGAGTATCTCTATATCGAGGGTGTGATCCTAGTGATGAGCTTCCTCAAGCTTTGATGATGATGATGATGATGATGATGATGATGATGATGGTGGTGGTGAAGAAGATGATGGTATTGTTGATACTTTTAGCTTGGAAGGGAGGTAAGTAACCTATTTATAATATGTTGTGGTATATGAAGTATCTTGTGTTTATGTATACTGCCTGATGATGTTTAAGTGTATGATTATAGAGACTTGATTAAGGAGAGGGAACTAGACTAGTTAGATGGACTAGATAGGATGAGCTCTTGGTTAGTTATGGAACTTACCAAGGTAGGTGTATGGTTATTGTTTTAGTATGTTGATTGTGGTTATGATATTTATATGTTTATGATTGAGAGATTGGTTGATAAGTAAGCACATGACGGTGATGAATGGTTGAGTGAATTACTCATGAATGTACGTATGCACTTGATTATCATTACATATGATAATATTTTATTATGGGTTACTTACTAAGCGAAAGCTTATGGTTTAGCTGTCTAACCATTTCGTAGGTTTGTATGCTTTTAAGGATAGCTTGGGAATGTAGCTTGTGAGGCTTAAGGAAAAGGAAGTATATATTGGATTGTACATAGGAGCTTAGTATAGATACCGGGCTCAATGTCATGGTTGATGCCCCGATGGTCCTAAAATGGTTTGTAACGTGTTGTCAAGTGTTTTAAAGTATGTCATGTTCGTTATGGTGATTTGAATGTGAAATGGTATGTTATAGAAATGGTTATGGGTTATTTAGTAGTTTAAGGGGTGTTAGGGATAAGTGTATTATTATACCCATTTTGGGTAAGCAAACAAGTTAATTGGTTATGTAAATGATTTAATATGTTATGTTAATGGTTTTAGGTAAGTTTGATGTATTGTGGAAGTTGTACGAGTCGTATGTCATGAAATGCGTCAAAACGTATTTTGGCATAAAACTTGTCATTTTGCAAAGTACTATTTCGATGGTCAAATGATAAATGTTTTTACTTGAAAATGAAGTTTATGAACTATTTATGAAATCTGGAAAGTTTCGTGAATTATCGAGTTTGGGAGGTCGGGTTTTCGAGTAAGGGACTTGAAAGTGGTTCCGGGGGGTCAGAAGCTTCTAGCCGATTGACTGGAGGTCTCTGTTGATCGGCTGAAGGCCAGCCGAATCAGCTGCGAAAGCATGCCGATCGGCTGAATGGCTTTCGGCAGTTTTTGCAAAATCATATCTTTTATATACCGTAAGTCGTCACGGGTCGCGCCACATGGCGTTTCGACGGTAATTGATTATAGTTTCATCTAAAAATAGTCTCACTCTGAGTGTTTATAGACTTTTGTAAATGGTCAAAAGAGTAACAGAATGTTTGTTAAATTTGGATCGTTTTCGCGTAAAAGTCAAAATTTTTCTTCAAAGCAGGCACGGG
>JARVZY010008108.1:0-20265 GCA_030686995.1 Artemisia argyi | reverse complement strand
GACAATTTAGCTGATCCTTTTACTAAACCAATGTCTTGTACCAAACATGTGGAGCATGCTAGGAACATTGGGCTGCGACCTGCTAATAGTCTCATGTAAATCTGTTTTTAGTATTTTAAATAGTTGGAATGTTGAACAGTTTATATCTTTAATGAATTGATGTAATGGTTATTGTCGTTTTCATACATATCAACTGTATTCCATTTTTGCATGTTTAATCCATGAATGATTTAATTATTCAAAATTGTCCATTGTCAGTTGACGATACGGGAGTATCATCGAATTAAGGCAAATGTGAGCGTGTTGGTGATTTATTTGCCAAACTCATATGTTGTTCATTGTGATGAACATTGGACTGACCCAACCTTCGAGATTTCACTGCATGGATCGGCGTCAATAGTGAATCTCGCAAATGGTTATGTCTCTTATCCTTAGACTTGAGATGCAAGTAGGTCTTGCATGTGCGGAATTTTATTCTTTGATATGGTTAAACGCTGTCCTGAATAAGGTAGTTATAAAAACCATTTTCAGGAGTGATTTGAAACACATGAATGACACGTGCAGTCAAAACAGGATTTGTTCCTCCACATGTCATGGAGTTAGATACTATTGGGCCCCTCGATTAATTGAACAGATGTTTGTATGGCCGTACCCAAATGAGATTAAGATGAATCTTAATTCACTTGGTAATCTTGTTCAATATTTAGATCGAGAAACAGAATAGTTGAACAAATGGAATGACTTAGATCCATGTCTAGTGTTCGACATAGTATCTGTAACAAAAGGAAAGATGACATTAAAACCATTTAATTGAGAAGTTTAAGAAACTACCCTCACATATTTCTAGGGGCATTGGTGTGTTGCTAGACACTAACCTTTGCTTGTATAATTACTTGATTATTATGACGTCGCAAGTGGGAGCTGTTGGAGTATGCTCGTGTCATAATAAATAATTATATGGCTAGACATATGTGAGCCTATGGGGTCACACACATATACACTTAGGTACCACTTTATATGTCGTGTTTATTGTACTTACGATATATAAATAACCTTACATAACTAGGAAACTCTATCGGGCTTCTAATAATTAAGTAATGGACTTAATTTATTGGACTTGGAAAATTTATGGGAAGCCCATAAAAGCCCATAGGGTGGCCGGTTTTGGGAGGGTTTTTTTTAAGGGGATTGGTTTTGATTTTTTGGTCAAGATATATGTGAGATATCTCCTCACATTAACTAACCAACATTCCATAATTCTCTCCCCCTCTCTCTCCCTCTAACTCACGGCACAAACAACCACCCTTCTAGGGTTTTGATTTTCTAGATCTCTTGTTTTGAATCTTGTTCATTCAAAGGCATTAGAAAGGTTACGGGGTTAAGGACTAGCATCAAAGGGGTAACCAAGGAGGTGTAGTGTGTTTCACACATAGAGGAGATCAACCTTATTGATCTCTTGGGTTTCATATTCCATTCGTGGTGTTGTGACATTGTTGGTGATTCCCGGTGCACGCTACAAAGGTATAAAACATATATGTTTATTTTGTTTTTATTTAGATTGATCATATGGCTCTATGGATCCGTGTGGGTGATGTTTGTTCCGCTGAAAACAACTTTGAAAAAGAAAACATTTTAGAAGATAAAATGTCTAGACTTAAAAATAATATTGAAATCGATCTTGAATGTAAAAAATGTCGAGACTACAAACATGAAATTAAAATTGAAAATGAAAAAGCAACAACATTGGCAAAATTCGAAAATAGCTCTAAATCTTTAAAATATCTTCTCGACATTCAAAAGCCATTTTATGATAAAACCGGGTTAGGATTTATCGTAAATGATCCTTCAACAAATGCATTAAAACAAATAAAATTTGTTAAATCTAGTGAATAAATTTAGAACTAATACTATTAACATTCATTACTTATCATTCTAGTCAAGAAAGTCATTGTTTGTTAATTAAAACAAACTATTGATGAATTCTTGTACTTATCGACGACATCCCCATCATGTGCATTTAAATGCATTGGATGTTCTCTACTAATCAACTCGGACCCATGAGAATCTGGGTACCAAGCTCTTTGTCATGTTTAGGTAATTAACGAACGAAGGGTTTACTACTTTTTGAATCGCTCTCCTCGCTCTCTTTCTTTTGATGACCATTGGTTCCCGTTATTCTGTTTCACATTCTACACACATGGTGTTTATGTCTTTGTTGCGGTCATCTATGGTTTTAGCGATTTACTCTTCACTCTTGGAGCATTGACTTTATAGTGTGTTCGTTACTACCTCATGACGATGAATTCTTGTTGTACCATTCTTGATCTCTATTGCGTTGGGAATCATCTTTGTTACTTCTACATGCTTTGGGCAAACTTTTAAGACGTCTTCTATTGCTTCTATGCCCACTCTTAAAGGAAAGCTGGACCTGAGGTAAGTTTTCTTTTCATAAACTTGTTAATGTCATATTATATCTAAGTATGCCATGATTAGTATATTAGTGTGATCAAATTTATAAGTTGCTCTGTTCTCTTGTCTTTAACACTAATATATGTATACATGTAATTGAGCCTGTTATTTCTCTTATTCATCATTTATGTTGAATGTTACCTATGATTAATAGTCGAATGCTTATCTTGTAGGTTAAATGACCATTTTTCGTTGTATTAATTGATATGCTATAATTAATACTAGTTAGCACTTAACTCTATGATGTATTGTGTATATATATATATATATATATATATATATATATATATATATATATATATATATATATATATATATATATATATATATATATATATATATATATATGTGTGTGTGTGTGTGTGTGTGTGTGTGTGTGTGTGTGTGTGTGTGTGTGTGTGTGTGTGTATTAATCTTGCATCCATAGATAATTAGCCTTGTCCCTCATAATCTTATTGCATTAAGATCTTTAGAATTCTCTATTACTCATCTATGTCTTTAGTTGCCATTAATGATGATTATGTGTGACAATGGGCTTAACCAACTCTCTTGAACATGATTTGATTCTACTTCAAAACATTTACTTGTGATTTTTGCTATCAAAAATAAAATATCATGTTTAAAACCTCTCACTTTGAATAATAAAATTTTCAAGTATCTACCTCATCCTACTTCAAACAACATAAGCTACCATAACCTTATGATAATCAAAGTCAAAAGTTGAAATTGTTTTTTTTATCCAATTTGACAACATGTTATGAAGCAAAACTCTATTTTGTTTTACTCTAACATGCACTTGAATTTATTTTGAAGCATTGTTGAATAAAACTAAAAACATTCTCTTAAAACTATATTTGATTATCTCACATGTGTCATACACTTCTATAAAATCACATTCACAACTTAATCAAATCATTTCATGAGAATCTTGGTTTGCCTATATGGATCTTGTTTGTAACAAATCTTGAAGTCCATATAATCATTTCCACCTATTTGTTACTTGTTAACAATAATCAACATGTTTGCTCTAGGCTAAATGTTATCATCTTCATATAGTTGCTCATTTGGCTTATTTGGCTTATTGTCTTCTTTGTTGCATATCTTAATTGATAAATTAATAGATAGCATGATTATTAGAAATTAATTGCCTATTTTAATTAATTCTATATCACTCTCTACATTCATGAATAGTATGCCCTATATTGCCTCAAAGAGTTGAACTTACTTGAATCCAAAAACAAAAACACAACCTTTTTGAAAATTTTCTGCCAAAAACCCATTTCTGGCATTCTGGGAATCACCAGATGGGCGCCCCCCTTAATTATATAAGGCGGCCCCCTTAATGATTAAGGGGACCGGCCATCTGATGGTCGGGGATACTGTTTTCTTTATCACTTTTTGACCCATTTCAGCCTATACTTCCCAAAATTCACAAACATATTTTGTCCCATGCTATCCTTCAAAATTTACCTTCCTAAACCACATTTCTCATACACTATAAATACCCTCTTCCCATCATTAATGCCATCACACCCAAACATGTCATCTCCCAACAACCAAAAACCTAAAATTTCAAGAACCGCAAGGATCTCCGTCAAACCCGTTTGGAGGAGGAAACTTGATTCTTGTCATAACTCAAGTGATGTTGTTCCAAGTCAACCAACTACTAAACCTCAAACCCACAATAATGATTCATCACACAACCTATCACCCACTCATTCCCTCATTCATGCTTCTTCTTATGATGAGCATGCTCAATCCCAAAACTACAATCCCAATCTCTCAATCAATACTTTACATGTTGCTCATTCAACAAAAACACCACTCACTCTTGGAGAACCTCTTCCACCCATTTCATGTTTTCATGACTACCCAAGCTCAACCATGTCTCCACCACCAAGAGTACCACCACCACATCCTATTCCTATGTTGCATGTTCAAACCTTCTCCCAAGACAACCATCATGCTCCACCATCATCACCTTCCTCCGAACACTTGAAGTTCGTTGAGGAGCTAAAAGAGGCTCATGAGCTTAGTGCTCTTTTAGCATTACATCTTGCGCAACGCAATTTGGATCCAACCCAATCAAGCTCACCATCATCACCACACAACATCAACCAAGTTGAGAAGCATGTCAATAATTGCCCTTGTTGCATCTTCCTTCAACAACAAACCATTGCCTTGAATGAGCACTTCACTTGGATTGAGTATCTTCTTACAAGATCTCAACAAACATCATCACTTGAACAACATCAAAACCCTCAATCAACAAACCCTATCTCTAACCCACCACCTACAAGTTCCACATCTCCAAACTCACCAACATCCATGCAACCAAAAGTTTCTCTCCACTAAACCACTAAGCATTTTACATGCTTATGTTTCTCATTTTCAAATAAAACCTTTCAACCATTTTGGGATTCAAGAAAGTTTGGTGACACTCCTTGTTAGCACAATAGGATGCTATACTTAGTCTTAGTATTCTATATTTACGGCTTTTGTAACAATGATTATGGGTTGACATAATCATTTTCTATCAATC
This sequence comes from Artemisia argyi, assembly GCA_030686995.1. Lineage (NCBI taxonomy): Eukaryota > Viridiplantae > Streptophyta > Magnoliopsida > Asterales > Asteraceae > Artemisia > Artemisia argyi. The sequence continues at coordinate 15,254 of JARVZY010008108.1, read as the reverse complement.
AATGACTTAATATGTGTTCCTCATTATCTTTTGCCATGCTTATTACTTGTTAGTATTATAAGATATGTGTTTGCTTGTGCTATGCTTGTGCTTCTAATATTTTTCTTGCAAGAATTCCGTAACTAGAACCCTTGGTGCCCTCAAATGAGGGGGAGCATACATCAAGGGGGAGCCTTAACCTTATCGGCTTAAACCTTTTTGATTCTACAAAAAGGGGGAGAAGTGAATATAAACTCACTAAATACTTGTCTAAAAATTAATTTTTGGATTTAATGAGTTTAGGTTTTGTAATCATCAAAAAGGGGGAGATTGTTGATATAAATAATTGACTAAAAACATTATTCATATCTTTCGATATCTCTAAGTTTTGATAATCACAAAACGAAAACTCATCAAACCAAAGGTTATGACGTAAACAAGTATTTAGTAGTAAATACTCACTTTCACCATTTAATCACTTAAGGTATGAATAAACAAAGTGATTAGTGCATTATAAGATCAAAGGAAATCTTGTCTTAAGACATAACATTTTATAAAATGATTTTAACATTTTATATATATTTGTAAATCATTTTTGGTATAGCTTTATTAAACCACAAAAATATGATTTCAAATTTCCAACCAAAAAAGGCAAAGTTTTTCCAGAAAAACTTTTCAAACGTTCAGGAGGGCGGCCCCCTTAATTTTACTAGGCGGCCCCCTTAATCATTAAGGGGACCGGCCTACAATTAAGGGGACCGGCACGCTCCCGAACAGTATTTTCTGGCCCTATAAATATTGGATCATTCCACATATTTTTCTCACCTTTTTGCACCAGAAACTTTCTGATCTAAACATCCATTTCCTTTCTCTAGAAATCCTTTGATCTTATATACTTTGATCTTTGTTTCAAAGTGATTCAAGCCTCAACATTCAAAGTGCAAAGAGAAGAATACTTCTATTAGAAGTATTACAACTTAGTATCATCTTGCTATCTAAGTTGCTTGTTTATATTTTCTTGTAAATCTTTCATTCTTTGGTGAATAAGGTGTATGTATTAGTTAGCTAGATTTAGTTGAAGAATCTAGAATTGTTGTAAGTGTAAAGTGGAACTTGAAGTGAAGAAGAAGGGTTAGATAGTATTGGTGATAGAAGATTGTAGCAATAGGGACTTGTTGTGAAGATATTGAGGGTTCCAAGTGAAGAAGACTAGAAGACATTAGTAGATTGAAGTTGTGAAGACTTTAGTGTCTTGAAGGTGTGAAGACATTAGTGGCTTGAAGGTGTCAAGACATTAGTGGCTTAAAGGTGTGAAGACATTAGTGACTTGAAGGTGTCAAGACATTAGTGGTTTAAAGGTGTGAAGACATTAGTGACTTGAAGGTGTCAAGACATTAGTGGCTTAAAGGTGTGAAGACATTAGTGACTTGAAGGTGTCAAGACATTAGTGGCTTGAAGGTGTGAAGATACTTGTGGTGTGAAGAAGTATTGAAGTAGTGCAAAGGTGTGACGAAGAAGTGGTGTGATATTTGGTGTGAGATTGGTTCTAGCTACGATTAGAACTCGACATCTTGCTTTGTGTCGTTAATTGGTGTAAGCTTTTGGTGTGTACGGTTTTCTCCGCCATAAGGGAGGTTATTGACTTAGTGAAGAAAACTCTCGGGTTCGGTGCTCGGGGAGTGGAGTAGGGCAAGGAAGGTGTCCTTGTAGCCGAACCACTATAAATCCTTTGTCTCTCGGTTTGATCTTTCCATCTCTCACTCTTTGCTTGCTTACTTACTAGCTTTTCATATATTGTTAATATTGTGTGTTGTGCATATATTGATTTTACATAAAAATCAAACTAGGTTCCATTTAAAACATTAATTATACTTTAGTAAAATATAAGTATAAACAATTACTAAGACACATATATCTATATTAGCACAAACTTGTAATTAAGTGAGATATATGAAATTATAATTTCTATTCAACACTTTAAATAAGTAGTGTATATATGATATATGTGAATTAGTTTGTATCTATACTTTAGCTTCAAAGGTTTTTATAATTACCATCAATTCTTTGAAAAGCAAATTCTTATTAAACGAAAAAGACGCAAAACTATTCAACCCCCCCTTCTAGTTTTCCACAAGACGTTCAAGCAAGTTACCCATGAAAGTCTGCCAGTTTTCTTAAGCCTAACATCGAATACAATCAGTCGTAACAATTATAAACAAACAATCAACCTATAATTAACATCTAGGTTTCACTACATCTAAGCAAACACAAAAGAAATCTAGCCTAGCATGTTAAATAGAAGACAAGCGTAAGATATAATCAAACAACACATAGACATATTGAATGATTTGAAAGAGTAATTATCTTTAATTGAATATGAAAGATTCAAAGGGTTGAAACCCTTGAAAAAGCTGGAAAATTCGACCTAGGGTTTTTCCCTCAAAGTTGCACACTAATGAATGAAATTTGGAAAACTATATATAGATTTTACAGGGTCATGGCGTCATGTATTAAGTTGTGACGCCGTCAACTCGCCGCCATAATGAAATCGTATTGCCTAGATCTATTTGTGACGCCGTCATGTATGATTTTCTTCTGGGCCGTCACTAATACTTGGATCATGACGGCCTTGGGTGATGCTGTCATCTCCTATGCACAAAAACTCTCTGGATCGTCACGTGTATTTTCCACTTCCACCTCTTTTGTAGCTCTTGACGCCGTCATGTAGAATATCTTGACGCCGTCAGGTACTGTTCCCAGCAAGGAAAATTGAGACTTTGCCGTTTTCTTCACTTTTGTGCTCCAAAAACGTCTAAAATACTTCCTTTTCCAGATTTCTCTCCAAAAGTACCTAAAATGACAAAAGGAACGATTTAGGGTAATATTTGATCAAATAATCTCAAATCCGGGCTTAAAAGACCCCTTAAAAGCGGTTCACTTTTCGCCTCATCAAATACCCTTACACTTGAGATTTGCTTGTCCTCAAGCAAATGCGCTTTTATTCTAATCAAAATACAAGTTAGGGGTCATTTAACCATAATATAAAAGTAATTACACAAATAATCGTTCCACTTAAAACCAAAGACAAGCACGGAGGTCATACACTAGAACCTCACAAATAGTGTTTAGATACTCTCATCTCTCGGGTCTAATAAAGTATATATCACAATAAGGAAATGGAAAACATCTCTGACTACCTGTCATAGCAAAATAGATTACCATAGGCTTAGGAAAGGATCAAACCTCCACCACTTGGCGCAAGCACCTAGGATAAACTATCAAAGAGGTCTTTGAAAGGGTTATAACGTTAGGTGTAGGGATATGGAAAAACACGGTTTTGTTGGATAAAGGCAATATTTACTGGTAGCGAGTTAATCATCTTGGTTAATTACATGTACAATATGGCGTTGCTAAGCCAAGACTAGACTCGACTTAAGCTAATGAATCAAAAATAACAAAAACATAAAATAAACATAGAATGAAACAGGATGGTAGTCCGTATGTTTTTTTCTCTATTTTTCTTTTGCATACACTCTTACCCTACCATCCAAAATAATATATCATAGGGAGTGTACATTCCCCTTACACTTGATTTTTTACATACTTTACATTGAACTAATCTAATGACTCGAATCAAGATAATTAAAACACTTGGAGTACTTTTTAAGATTAACGCACATATGGGGGTAATAATTTGATGTTCTTCTCCATTACTCCATAACATAAGTACTTTACCCATGAGTCCCAATCGTCCCGAAACAATATGTACAAGATATGACTCGACTTAGCAACCATGTAATCAATTAGATAATTAACTAAGGGTTTAAACATGTAACAATAATGCACTAAAGATGATTGAATACACGGAAGGCTAAGGCGATTTGGTTGTACATTTGGGTGGGTTGTAACAAATTCTTCCTTTAAGTAAAATGCTTAAAGTTTGAAACGAAAAGATAGGCTCGGAGGGGTGTACTAGGGGTTTCGTGTACTAAAAATGAGTACAACGCTAAGGTGTGAGAAAAATTAGTTGACTTTACTAGCCAAGTAATATGACTTAAGTGGTCAAGTAATTATGATACGGGTTTAACACAAGGGTGATCCTAATGCCTCTTATCATGTAGTAAATCCTACTACACGAACGTAGTCTCACTAGCGGTCTCGGGATGCATCACTAACGCAAGTTCTAGAATCTAAATGCTACTGGTACACTCATAAGCACTAATAATGAATGATTTTCCTATCAAATCTAAAGGCGAACCTTACATATTTGGGTGGAAAATTTTTCTGAATGGTACGGTTTTATGCTAGTCATATAACTCCTATCCATGAGACGCTTGCTAAGGCTAAAGTTTCACCCCTAAATGTTGTAAAAAATTTTAAATTTGGCGCTAAAATTACACTAACAAGTATTTCTCTTAGTTTTATTACGCACCTACCATCGAACAAACAAACTCAAGTGCAATTGTATCCTATAAGGTATCATCATTTACCCTCCCCTTACACTTAGGATGAACATGGTCCCCAATGTTCAATTAAAGGATGTAAAAGAAAAACAGGTAAAAGAATGAAAACAAATACTCCCCTGATTCGTTCGATGTGGATAGTGTATCAACAAGGTTAGATCTTCCTCCAAGAAAATGAACTTTCAAAGCTTCCCTTCCAGAAAAATAAATCATCTTCTTGTCATATATAACCTGTTAAATTTGAGAAAACAAACAAGGCAACCTCGCGTAAAATCGGCGGTAATCTATATATACTAACAACTCCTAGAAAGCAATTTAAGATATAATGCTTGTGGAATGAATGTTTGCAAATTTCCTGGAGTTTATAAAACTAAAGAATTAACAAAAACTTTAAGACTCCGTTAGAAAAACAAAACTCGCAAAATTTCCAAAATTTTACACATGACGCCGTCAGGTGTTAATTCCTTACGCCGTAAGAAGTGACCTGCAGAAATCTTTACGTTAAGTTTCCGGAAAATTTCTGGAAAAACTTATGTCCTACTTCCTGGAAAATCCTGCAAAACATCATTATGACTCGATACAAGCATTTGACACTAACAAATACTAATACACATGTTCATTTATGAAAGCAATTAAAAATCTCGGGTTTTGAAGGAGTGGGCGGAATTAGTTGCTAGCCAACTAACCCAATTTATCTAAAGACGCAATTAAAATAAAATAAAATAAATGAAAACAAAACTATTAAACTAATGTGGTGTAACAATAATGAGGAAAATTGTGTTTACTTAAGTTTCATTACTCCCTAGATATCTTTTACAGGTTAATTACTTGTTACAATTGCATGGATGACGGGTCATATTCCTTAATACTAGTCGTAGGGCCGTGTACAATATTCTCGAACTCTATAGGATCCTACTTCACTCCTATGTCGAGCCGTTAGATGCTCCTAACATGGGATCATTAGAATTTTCCTACGCATTAAATACAACCAAAAATCATAGTACACCTCCGATCATGTTTCTTAAGACGTTCAAGCAAGTTACCCATGGAAGTCTGCCAGTTTTCTTAAGCCTAACATCGAATACAATCAGCCGTAACAATTATAAACAAACAATCAACCATAATTAACATCTAGGTTTCACTACATCTAAGCAAACACAAAAGAAATCTAGCCTAGCATGTTAAATAGAAGACAAGCGTAAGATATAATCAAACAACACATAGACATATTGAATGATTTGAAAGATTACTTATCTTTAATTGAACATGAAAGATTCAAAGGGTTGAAACCCTTGAAAAAGCTGGAAAATTCGACCTAGGGTTTTTCCCTCAAAGTTGCACACTAATGAATGAAATTTGAAAAACTATATATAGATTTTACAGGGTCACGGCATCATGTATTAAGTTGTGATGCCGTCAACTCTCCGCCATAATGAAATCGTATTGCCTAGATCTATTTGTGACGCCGTCATGTATGATTTTTTTCTGGGCCGTCACTAATACTTGGACCATGACGGCCTTGGGTGACGCCGTCATCTCCTATGCACAAAAACTCTCTGGTTCGTCACGTGTATTTTCCACTTCCACCTCTTTTTTAGCTCTTGACGCCATCATGTAGAATATCTTGACGCCGTCAGGTACTGTTCCCAGCAAGGAAAATTGAGACTTTGCCGTTTTCTTCACTTTTATGCTCCAAAAATGTCCAAAATGCTTCCTTTTCCAGATTTCTCTCCAAAAGTACCTAAAATGACAAAAGGAACGATTTAGGACAATATTTGATCAAATAATCACGAATCCGGGCTTAAATGACCCCTTAAAAGCGGTTCACTTTTCGCCTCATCATTACAACACCCAAAATACAGCAGATCCATGTATAAGACCATGAGTTATAACACTTGTCATCGACATTTAATCGAAAAGTGCTTGAGTAAATTCTGAACTTTTCAACAGAAAAACAAAGGCTCTTGCCAAGACATCATTTTCGAAACCAATGCGTTTCAAATTTGCATAGTCTTCGGCTCCCGAATAAACTTGGGGACGTGATCCAACAATTGCCTAAAAATAAGTATATAAACATAAATATTACCTAACAAAACAAACTTATATAGCACAACACCATATGATACCTTTCCCTTTGAGAGTACAAAGCAATCTGCTCAGTTCCTAATGCATTCATAAGATATGTTTTCACTTGTCTGTTTTTCTTGTTAATTATCTTTATAATGTTACGTAAAGTAGATATAACAAGTACCTTGGTGCACTCCTTCATTGGATCTGCAACACATTCAAAAGAACCCATGATTTTAGACACAAATTCACTTTCTTCTTCGACCTTTTTCTTAGTTATTTTAGGCTTTTTTTGTGAAGGTGGAGTAGCTCTTGTTATCTCAAGGTCATCAATGTCTTCGGAATCATCCAAATCCATCTCATTAGTAGGTTCGACATTTCTATTCATTCTTTTTCTTCTTTCTTTGGCTGTTTCGGCACCGCCACCTGCTGCCCTATCTTTAGCAAATAACTCATAAAGGTTATCATAGTTTGAAATCGTTTTCATTTTCCATGTTGAAGCTTCTGGATTTGCCTATAAAAAATATCGTAAATAAATAAGCATACAATAAAGAAGAAACATATAATAAGATGAGCAAAGCATACCTTGATCAAAGCTTTCCACACTTCTTCTTCAGCCTCAATTAGTTCACTTATGGGTTCCAAGAAAAACCACTTAATGTAATTCCATGAAAAACATCATAGCATAGCGCAAAATGTTCTTTAATGGTTCTAAGACGATTCTGTAAATGTTTTCGGCTAAAATTCAATTTGAGAGTTCTATTCAACTCCTCAACCATATTTGCATACGCTTGAGACGTGAATGTTCCACCAATCCTGTTACCTTTGTCTTTTTTATAAAATCATCACCCTTATAAATTCATCATCCATTTCAGCCGTCCAAGACACAAATTCCCTCTTATAGTTAGTAGCATTTTTTACCTTTTTGTTTGTCTTTTTATTCATTATCAAATGTGTTTCGATGAATACATGTAAGCATTTAGAGATTAAGACAATGTAAACAATACAAAAATCTAAAAAGCCGATTGACACAACTACAAAATATGACGCACAAGCAATACAAAAACTAGTGGTAAACATGATACTAAACTTTATAACAATTAATACATCGCTACCATTGATACTTCACTTCGGAGTTGTAAACATGATACTAAACTTTAAACTAAAGATTAAATGTAAAATTATATAGTAAGGCCTACAACTAGATCAAACTCAAATAGTCAAATAATGACAAAATTTCATACACTTGCACTCATATTTATCCACTGATAAGCAAAATGCAAAATTAATACACAAAACACTACATGAATAATTATTCTATAAACAATGATGCATTAAACAAAAAAGTATAGGGGTACATGAGTTTTATTTCCAGCAGTGAAGTGATAGACACATCCAAATGTAAGCAAAACGCACCTACTTTTCACATAACAATCAATGAAAAAAATACCCAAATTGTCTAATTGAAACCTAAATTGGTCTAATTAAAAAAACCCCAAATTTTCATTGTTCATCAAAAAGGGTAAAAAAAGAAAAAAAAATAAACATTAAATTAAACACATATAAATGTAGAAGCATAAGGTGAGATTATTACAAACCTGAGAAGAAGATTATTTCATGTGTTGAGATTTGTTAATTATGTGTCGATTATTTTTATAGTTTGCTGGGTGTGATGGTGATAATAGAGATCTGATAAGAGTGAGAAAAATGAAACAAGTATTGAGTTATAAGAGGGAAATTGAGATATTTTACATTTCCCTCCCTTTTTTTTCATCACTTTCACCCCAGAAGTGGGCGGAAAGTTTTAAAGCAACACATCTCCCACTTTCACCCTTTTCCAATCACTTTACTTTCTAGAAAAAAAACTTGAGAACATGAGTTTTTTTATATCTCACCACTTTCATTTCCTTTCCATCTTTAGAATAAACTTGAGAACATAGTGTTAAACAAATTCAATATCTAATGACCATCCATCATTATTATTATTATTATTATTATTATTATTATTATTATTATTATTATTATTATTATTATTATTATTATTATTATTATTATTATTATTATTATTATTATTATTATTATTATTATTATTATTATTATTATTTTATATATTTTTTTTATTATAAAACGTCACTTTCATTAGAAACAAAATCGTAGGATTACAAGAAATTAGTGGGAAGCCTCGAAACTATCTGGGCTCCCACTCCTTTAGCAATAGCAAAACCAATCCTACTGAATATATGAATAGTAGCACGCGCTCCAATATCTTGAGTAATAGAGTATTTCCGGATCCGTCTAAGTAGGGTCACCGCATCTGCCTCAAGTTCCCCCAAAGAGGAGAATGAGAAAGGGAGGAACCCATACCCAATATCCGCACATTTAGCTCCATACTTGACGCGCTTACGTCGTGCGGCATCAGTCACCACACGACCTGGCACAAAATCAATCATACCAGTTTGCGTCAGGGGAGACGACCTCGTCAAGTCGACACATACGTCCTGCCCTCCATCCCAAGAATAGAGTAATATATCTGCTGGCCGTAAAGCTTGCTCTCTATCTCCACCCAACCTGAGAGGATCACTTGATGTGATTACACACTATGAGGTGTTGGTCCTTTGTAATGTGTAAATATGATACTTTGAGTGAATATGATTAAGTATGCGGAATCTACTTAACCACACTTAGAATGTTTATATTGGAAATGGAACTGTGATGCTTGTGTTTATTTAACAAAGAACAATGAAAGTATTTTGCCAAACGATTCAATATTATTCAAAATAATACGAGTGATCTTCACTTATCACTAGGGTTACAAAGACCTTGAATCTTGTGTTTTGTTCTATTGTTTTCTGTATGAATATGTCTATCACTATCACACGCACGTCTATACACATATCTAAGATTTTCCTTTTATAGTCCAAGGAAAGATCTTTTTACAATCTATATGACTCATCTAATTTACTAGCTTATGACTAAGCTTCATTCTAGCTAGTTGATGACTTATTATGTTTAGTCATTAAGATACAACATGTATCTAGGATTACAACTCACTTGGAGTGTTCAATTTGATGACTACAACAAAGATATTTTTCTTGTATATGAGTCAGTAGAATAAGTTGTACTTATCTACACAGCTGTTGGTATGAGTCATAGTAGCATCAGCAGAATCCATCAGCAGAAACACTGTCAGTAGAAACCTTCTTCAGCAGAATCCATCAGTGGAAACATGCTTTGTGCTTTATCAGCAGAAACGTACTTGATGTATTTCCTTAAACCTTTATGCTGATTCTTCTGATTATTTAATTCCCAACAATCCTCCCCTAAACATGTGAATTACATTCAAACATGTTTTTCTGAATTAAATGAGGACTTTGTGAAGATCTTTCAAACACTTCATTGTCAGACTGTTGATCTGAACTTTCTTCTCTTTTGAGTGATTGAATATCTTTCTCTGTAACTCATCAGCTTTCTGTTCTTTGCTCCAATCTTGGACTAAAAGATGGTGCAATATTCAACTTGAAGAATTATAAGAGTCAATGATGCTGTGTATCTTGGATGCTTGTTCCAAGAAGTAGAAATCATCTTTCAGCATGTCTTTGGAAGAGATGAACAAACGTAGTGAACTGAACTTGAAACCTTTCATCTTTTGATCTAGATAGAACTTTCTCCTATCAGTTTTGTTCTTGTTCTTTATCAGTAGAAACCATGTCATCATCTTGTATGCTCTTATCTTTTCCTTCTTTTTCTTTGGATAATCTTCTTTTAAAGAGCTTTTGAAACATCCCCTGAGATTTATTTCTCTCTTGAGCAATTTCCTCCCCTGTTTGGAAGATCTCTCACAATCATATCATATCATCTGATTTAGCAAATTCCATGTTTTCAGACAATTTGTACATGAAGCCATCAATTCCTTAAGAGTTTAAGATTCTGCCCTCATCACTTCTAGGTGTGTTAACTGCTATGAGAGGTGATTCAATGGACGTTTTTGACTCATGGTCCATCTGTTAATGGTTTTTAAAGTCATCTTTTAAAAATCCTTTTAAGAAACTTTTGCCTTAGCAGTATGTATAAGATTGTATTATGAAAAATCATACTGCTTACAACCATTTTGAAGGGATTAAGTGTGGTAACTAACACTTAATCTAAATTTCGGTTTAAAGCAACCTCTGGTTGTGTGAGAACCAGTGTATTCAGTTATAAATAACTGCCTGTGTACAGATAAACCTATTCAAAAGGCTTTCTTTACAGGGTTTCCAGCTCGTGGCATTTGTTACCTCTAACACAAGTGTTAGATTCACTGTTGCTCGCTGTTCTTTCTATCAGATATCCGTAGATTAGTCACATTATACTTGAGAGTATAAAATGATAGAAAGTGAGTTGTATCAGTTATTAACCGATCAACTAATTTATCAATTCAATGTGAAACATCATAATCAGATTTCAAGAAAGAAGTTTTAAGGAGTTTTGAAGTCCCAAACCTTTTCTATCATGAACCTATTATATCAGCAGCAATGATCAGCTTTCAGCAGCAATGATCAGCAGCTTTGATCAGCAGATTTCACTTGAAATAGCCTTTCAGCTTAAACATTCATACCTGAAACTGTTAGTTTAAAAACAAAAGAACAAAGTACAAAGTACTTGTCTTGAATTAGAATTATGTATAGGACTAACTGTATGAATAACTTTAAATTGGTAATAGTAGTTTTAGATGACAAAGTTGAATACATTAACAAAATCTATAAACGAGAACACATTATATTGAAAATTTTAAAGATTAAGCATTCCAATACCTGCTACCAAGTACTGAAATCTACCAACATCAAAAGCTTTTGTAAGAAAATCTGCAAAGTTTTGTTCTGAAGCAATTTTCATTACTTGTATTAACCTCTTTTCATTGCAATCTCTAATAAAATGATGTCTAATTTCAATGTGTTTTGTTTTAGAATGTTGCACTGGATTTTTAATAATGCAAATTGTACTACTATTATCAATATGAATAATGGTATGTAAGAAATTGTACCCATAATCAAGAAGTTGGTTTTGAAGCCATAGAACTTGACCACAACAATTTGCAGCAACTACATATTCAGCTTCAGTTGTTGAAGTAGCCACCATTGTCTGCTTCTTACACTGCCATGAGATAAGTCTACACCCAAGGAATTGACATCCTCCTGTTGTTGACTTTCTGTCCAAGCTAGCACCAGCATAATCACTATCTGAGTATGCTACCAAGTCAAAAGAAGACTCCTTAGAATACCCTAGACCCAACCTAGGTTGACCCTTGAGATATCTAAAAATTCTCTTGACTGCTGTTAAATGAGAAACCTTAGGAGTTACTTGATATCTTGCACAAGCACAAACAGAGAACATGATATCAGGTCTTGATGATGTAAGATACATCAAAGAACCTATCATAGATCTGTATGTGTGTACATCCACATTAGTTCCGTCTATATCTTTAAGAAGTGGCTTCTCAGGATCAATTGGTGTGCTTGCTGTTTTGGAATCAGCAAATTGAAACTTTCTAAGAATCTCTGCAACATATTTGTCTTGACTAATAAAGATTCCCTCTCTTGATTGTTTAACCTGCAGACCCAAAAAGAATGTAAGTTCCCCCATGGAACTCATCTGAAACTTATTGTGCATAAGCTTCTCAAACTCCAAACACATCTCCTTCCTTGTAGATCCAAAGATGATATCATCCACATACACTTGAACTAGCAAAAGATCCTTTTTATGCTTCTTGGTGAAAAGTGTCTGATCTATCTTGCCTCTTTGAAATCCATTTGAAATTAAGTAGGAAGCCAGTGTTTCATACCAAGCTCTTGGTGCCTGATGTAGGCCATATAGAGCTTTCACAACCTTGTACACTTTATCTGGATGGTCAGGATCAACAAAACCAGGAGGTTGTGAGACATACACCTCCTCTTCAATAGTACCATATAAGAAAGCACTCTTGACATCCATTTGATAAACTGTGAATCCCATAAATGAAGCATATGCCAAAAAGAGTCTAATGGCTTCAATCCTTGCTACTGGAGCAAAAACTTCTTCATAGTCTATCCCTTCTTCTTGTGTGTACCCTTGAGCTACTAATCTAGCTTTATTTCTTATCACTATGCCCCTTTCATCCCTTTTATTCCTAAAAACCCATCTAGTGCCAATTATTCTAACACCACTTGGTAAATCAACTAGCACCCAAACCTTTTGAATCTTAAACTGAAGAAGCTCCTCTTGCATAGCCTCCAACCAGCTTGAATTCTCTAGGGATTTATGAATATTCTTTGGTTCATCTTGTGAGAGAAAACATACAAATAAGCAAGAGTTTGAAAACTCATGCTGTTTTGAAGCATAAAGGGCATCAAGAAGCCCTTGTTGATCTGAAGACATCAATTGTTGTCTTGTCTTCACTCCTGATTGTACATCTCCAATTACATTGTCCAGGGAGTGGACTTTGTGAATCCTTGAGTGTGGAGTAGAAAGAACTTGATAATCAGGTGGAAGGTTGTTGAAATCCACCTCATTTTTTGAGAGATTTGGTTGTGTTTCTTCTGATGGTCCATCAGCAGAAACATTTTGCTCATCAGCGGGAACGATTTGCTTATCAGCAGAAACAGCAGTGTTACTTCTGACTTGAAACTCTTGTTCCTTAGCTCTTTCTTCCTTGTATTCATCTTCAACATCTTTTTTAGAATTTCCAGAAGAAGATTCACCATTAATTGAAGTTGAATCCACACTTGTATTTGTCCATATTGGCATTATCACATAATCTTGATCTGTCTCCTTCTCTAATCCTTCTCCATTTGTTGCATCAGTAGTTTGTGAACCTGAAAATTCATTAGTTTCTGCAACAAAAGGCACATAATTCATTGATTTGGATAGAGTTTCAAGATCAAATAGCCATTTGGGACCTTGACCTTCTACATTGGTTTTATTTTCCAAAAACTTCACATGTAGATTTTCTTCTACTCTTCTAGTTCTCATGTTGTATACTCTGAATGCTTTGCTATTTATAGAATATCCAACTAAGAATCCTTCATCTGCTTTTCCATCAAACTTTCCAAGATGGTCTAAGGTATTTAGAATTGTCACATGACATCCAAAAGGTCTGAGAAATCCTATTTCAGGAGTTCTACCTCTAAAAAGTTCATATGATGTCTTATTGTGAGGTTTTACAACTAAAACTCTATTTTGAACATAGCAAGCAGTGTTGACTGCTTCTGCCCAAAAAGTTATAGGCAGCTTAGAGTCAGCTAACATAGTTCTAGCAGCTTCTATTAGTGTTCTATTTTTCCTTTCAGCAACTCCATTCTGTTGTGGAGTTCTTGCAACACTAAATTCTCTTTTAATACCTTTTTCTTTGCAGAAATCATCCATAACTCTATTTTTAAATTCTGTCCCATTATCACATCTAATGACTTTTACTCTTTTGCTTACTAGGTTTTCTATCTCTGTAATGAAGGTCTTAAGGATGCTAGAAGTCTCATCCTTAGTACCTAAAAAGAATACCCATGTAAATCTACTAAAGTCATCAGTAATAACTAGACAATATCTTTTATGCAACAGACTTCTAACATTTGTAGGACCAAATAAGTCCATATGCAGCATAAACAATGATTGATTGATAGAGTTAAAAATTTTGGGCTTACAAGTGGCTTTATGTTGTTTGCCTTTAAGACAAGTAATGCATGTTTGATCATTTTCAAATCGTTTTTGAGGTAAACCTCTTACCAAACCATCTTTGAAAATCTTATTTATGGTTTTGAAGTTAATATGACCAAGCCTCCTATGCCATTTCATAGATTCATCCAATGTGGCCTTAGCAATAAGACAAGTAAGAGAATCTTTTGGAACAATCTTCTTCATATCAACACTGTACATGTTGCCTTTTCTTGGAATTCTAAGAAGTGCTTGACTTTCATCAGGCATCTTAAAATCAGAAGAAAATACAAGACATTCAGTGTCAGTAAAGAGAACTTTGTTCTTTTTGTCACACATTTGTGAGACACTAAAAAGATTATACTTAAGCTCTTGCACATAGTACACATCTTCAAAATCTAGTTTACCGGTTTTAATAGTACCTTTACCAGTAATTTTTCCTCCAAAGGTAACATAGCCTCCATCTACTGATTGAAAATTTGAGAGATAAGACTTGTTGCCTGTCATGTGCCTTGAACATCCACTATCTGAGAATCCTTGATCTTCATTATCTGCTGATGAATGTCCCTGCACATAAATAAAGGAATTAGTTTTGTTTTGGGATCCAAACCATTTCTGACTTGGATCCGCCTCTTGCATCAATGGGATGTAATCTTTTGAGAATTGTTGATGCAACATTGGATTTAAGAATCCAACATGCTGAGGCCTTAACAGCATTTGCCCTGTTTCCCTTAGCAGTAATATGAACTGTTTGGCAATCAGCAGAAACTGATGGCTTTGCAGTTGTATCCTTTGGTTTCCAAACTTGTTTTTGGACCACTGCTTTTGTTTGAATGGGCCTTTGAACAATATTAGATGCATGTTTGAAAGTTGTTTTTGCACCCTTAATTTTTGATTTTGGGTAAACAGTCATATATGGTTTTTCAGCAGAAACCATTTTCCTTTCAGCAGGAACAGTTTTTGCTCTATCAGCAGGAACTGCTTTTGTGACTGTTTTGGGTTTTGATCTTTTAGAATTAGAGAGAAAATGAGATTTAGGTGTTTTCCTTTTGTAGTTCACTCTATTACTTTCATACCTATATACCC
>JARVZY010008107.1:12500-15000 GCA_030686995.1 Artemisia argyi | reverse complement strand
TCAAAAAAGCAACTTTGGGATTGCTGAATGACAGACAAATCACAGACAAAAAAATATAATAAATATATAAAGCAACGGAGCCATCATAGTATTTTTGAATTCCTCCGAAAGGAAGGGTGGTAAGTTGATCATTTACCGATCGGGGTCTAATCGATCCTATTTTTTGAAGGTAAGGGTCAATTTTATTGTAGAGCCGTATGCAATGCATAATGCCCGTACGGTTGTTCGATTCTATCTTTTTTCTTGTTATTCTTTTATCTTTCTTTTATCTTCCCCTCATCGTGCGAAATAGAGAAACTTTTTATTATCTTATATCATCAGGGTAATGATCCATCAACCCGCTGGTTCTTTTTCTGAAGTAGCAACGGGAGAATTCATCCTGGAAGTGGGAGAACTGCTGAAACTACGTGAAACCCTGACAAGGGTTTATGTACAAAGAACGGGCAAACCTTTATGGGTTGTATCCGAAGACATGGAAAGAGATGTTTTTATGTCAGCAACAGAAGCCCAAGCTTATGGAATTGTTGATCTTGTAGCGGTTGAATGAGAATAGCCTTTATTTCAATTTCACGTCAAGTCGTGATTTAAAATTCACCCTGCCGAGTTTAATATTCTATGATTTTTATTTACTATTGTAATTGTAATTCATAATCATCCGGTTAGGATCGATCTAAACCAGTCCATTATGTATATGATTCAACATGCCAACGATTAAACAACTTATTAGAAATACAAGACAGCCAATTAGAAATGTCACAAAATCCCCCGCGCTTCGGGGATGCCCTCAGCGTCGAGGAACATGTACTAGGGTGTATGTGCGACTCGTTCAGATCATGAACTAGAACAAAGGAAAGAGGACAATGTTCAAATATCAATGATCAAATAGGATAGAAGGGAAAAACGAACTACATTTACTATCTAAAAATAAGAAAATGGATCATATCCCTTTTATTGTGTATGAAATTTATGGTTTCTATTGGTGTAAAACCACTCACCTCAATTCAAGATGAGAAGCAATTCTCCATTGGTAGCAAATGGTTATCCATTAAGCGGAGGAAATCTTAGTTAACCTAGACGCCTCTTGCAAGAACGGACTAACAGGGTCAGCTACCCAGCCAACTTTCATAATTAAATACCGTTACTGTATAGGTAGAGCTCGTTGTGAAAGACCTATTACTGGATAATTCATGGGTAGAGCCGAAGAATGTGAACTATACAAGTTAGCAATAACATTGATTAAATGAAGTAAAGGCTCCGGTGTATAGAGAAGACCTCACCGTTTAAGAAGTAACCATAGAAACGATGGAATCCACTATTTCTTTATCATTGCTATTTTTTAAGTACAATTTCGTATTTCGAGGTGAAATGCCTAGAAAAAATAAAAAATCGTGGTTGGGAAGGTTATAGTAGCCAAAGCCATTGGAATTTTTAGTTTATACATTGGAAAAATCCGTTTTGTTATTAATATACTAGGAAAGGGGCAAAAGAATAACTGAAAGAAAGGAAATCTATTAGTTATTCGTTAAAGTTTCATTTATTCAATGACCAGAATTAGACGGGGATATATCGCTCGGAGACGTAGAACAAAAATTCGTTTATTTGCATCAAGCTTTCGGGGGGCTCATTCAAGACTTACTCGAACTATTACTCAACAAAAAATAAGAGCTTTGGTTTCGGCTCATCGGGATAGGGATAGGCAAAAAATAAATTTTCGTCGTTTGTGGATCACTCGAATAAATGCAGCAATTCGTGAAAGGGGGGTATGCTATAGTTATAGTAGATTAATAAATGATCTGTACAAGAGACAGTTGCTTCTTAATCGTAAAATACTTGCACAAATAGCTATATCAAATAGGAATTGTCTTTATATGATTTCCAATGAGATCATAAAAGAAGTGAGTTGGAAGGAATCCACCGGTTAAACGGAGTTGCCCGGAGAATGAACTCCGGGAAGGTCGAATAAAAATGAATAGAATATAATTAATATAATATATGATAAAATATGATAAAGTAGTCAAAATAAATATGAATCAACACGTCCAATAAAAACAATTTCTTCTTCCCAGATTATTCTTTTTTTTTTTTTCTTACGACACGAGAATTCAATCCGGATTCTTGGATTTTTCCAACAAAATATCAATCCGCATTTGAGTTCAGATGGGGATTTGAATTCAAGTGACGAAAGTGTAAACCTATCTTTTTCGGGCTCTAAGACTAGGAGTTCTAGTGGTCGGCTCGGTTCTTTCCAGCTGTTTCTCATTATTAAGAAAAGGTAACAAAGATAAAATACGAGCTTGTTTTATAGCAATCGTAATTAATCGTTGTTGTTTCAAGGTCAATCTATTCACTCGTCTAGATAATATTTTTCCCTGTTCACTAATAAATCGACTAATTAAACTCATGTTTTTATAATCAATTCGATCCCCCGATTGGATCGGGGGCAAACGCCTACGAAAAGATCGCTTGGATTTAAGAAAAGTTCGCTTGGATTTATCCATGG
>JARVZY010008107.1:2500-7500 GCA_030686995.1 Artemisia argyi | reverse complement strand
CTATTTCTGCATCTCCCTGACCAAATCCGCCCACATTAGGATTACTTGTCAACGGTTGATCCAATTTGATAGATTCACCTTCTGAAACAAGAAGTTCTGGCCCCGGAGGGATAATATCAACCACTTGACGTCCATCGGATGCATCCGCTATGGTTATTTCGTATCCCCCCTTTTCTTTTCGTAGGATTTTGCTTACTATACCTGATGCTGTAGCATTATAAACTGTATTGTTACTCTTGCTCCCATCAGGATAAATTTGGCCCCTTCCTCTGTTTCCGCCTACGTATATAGGATATTTTAAGAAGTGAATGTCTTTCTTAGTAGCGGGGTCGGGGGAAAGAATAGGAAAGGTGATTTCACTATATTTCTGACCAGGAACAGGGCCTATGACAAGAATATTTTTTTGGTTGGGGCGATAACTCTGAAAAGACAGATTGCCCATCTTTTCTTTTATCTCGGGGGAAATACGATCGGGAGGGGCTAATTCAAAACCCTCTGGTAAAATAAGAACAGCCCCTACATTCAAACCCCCCTTTTTACCATTAGCAAGAACTTGTTTCAGTTGCATATCATAGGGAATTCGAACAACTGCTTCAAATACAGTATCGGGAAGTACCGCTTGCGGAACCTCAATATCCACTGGTTTATTAGCTAAATGGCAATTGGCGCATACAATACGTCCAGTGGCTTCTCGTGGATTTTCATAACCCTGCTGTGCAAAAATGGGATATGCATTTGAAATGGATGTACGAGTTATGATATATATCATGAGCGATATGGAAATAGATCGAGTAATCTGTTCCTTTATCCAAGAAAAAGTATTTCTAGTTTGCATGGTCCAACCATTGATCCCGAAAATTTCTACAATAAATTGGGGTAGGTCACTAATGGAGTTTCCTATCCACGATTCTGTTATTTACTGGAATAATAATAATTTGACTGGATTAATATATAGGAATATAGGATGAATCTCCGGGATGGGTAGAAATATAAAGTTTTTTTCAATGCTTTGCTTATGTACAACTGCAAAGTAATAAGAAACATTATAATTAGATTAGGTAGATAATTTTTCAGTCATTCATTGAATGATAAATCACTACAAGTGACGGAGATACGCGATTTAAATAACGGAAAATCCAATATTTTAAAATTGTATCTAGAATGACTGGAAAAGTGGAAACAAGGCCAGATATAATTTGATCATTATGAACAAATCCAAAATCCTTGTAGACAAAGCCAATCAGCAGTTCCCAACCACGGGGCGAATGAAATCCGATACATAAATCAGTTAATAAAAGAAGAGAAAAAGCTTTTATTGTGTCACTTAAGTTATATAGGAATTCCTGAGCCCAAGAGTTAAGAATAACAAGTTCTTTATTACCCAAAATAGAATAACCACTTAGAATAATGAAACAGATTATATTTGTCGAGAAGTGCAAAATCGTATGAATACGACCCTCATTGTGTATCTTGATTAATTGGATTGTTTCTTTGTGAATTCCTATACGAAGGTTTTGTAGATGTGTCTCCGAGTATTCCTTGATCATTTCCTCTAAGAGGAGGAGTTCCTTTAATTCTTTGAATTTTTCTAGAATACTATTTTCTTCAATATCATTCAAAAAAGTTTCGGATTGCCTAGTATTCCACCAATTTGTAATCCATGATTCCAGACTTTTTTGAAATGAGAGCGAAATCCACCAAGGCAAAAATACTATAGATGCAAGATAGAAAAGAGGAGTTAATGCTTTCTTTTTTGCCATTTTTTCATCTGTGAATTGTTAATGAATCTTATTCGTCGACTTTATGTAATCTAAGATTTCTCTCACGCATCAGTTCTATTACAAGTATCGAATCTATGAATCTATTCACTCTTTTTTATTATTATTTTTTTTTATTTTTTTATTGTTCCATATATGTCTGCTTTGACTCGAATGGATGTTCTGAAGAAATTTCAATTAAGTTATGTTATAGAAAAAGAGGATTCTTGCGTTTTTGCCCTCCTGCTGAGAAAGCATGCATTTGTCGGCTCATTTCTTAAAACACTTCAATTGGTACACGCAAGAAATAGGCCAATTCAGCAGCTTTTTGTTCCATTTCCCGTGGAGTAAAATTCTCATCAGTACGAGTCAATGGAATGGCTCCCTGGCCTTTGATATCCATATAAAGGACACGACGAGCATAAATACCCTCTTTAACTTCTACTCTGACGGACTGAATATCTTTTATAAGAAATCGGAGGAAGACCCGACGATTTTTTCCAGGAAATCCCCAACGAAAAATACACACTATTCCGTCTTTTCTATCAAATCGATCATAACCACTACCTACATTCCACGAAATTGTGCACCACAAATAAGAGCTAATAAAAAGACCCGCGATCCCATAGAAAGACATCACAATTCCTTGTGGAAAAAAAACGATTTCCTGAGACGGAAATAAAGATATCAAATTTCTACCAAGATAACTCGAGGTTCCAACCAACAAGAATCCTAATGAACCTAAAAAAAGGATAACAGCCCAGCAGAAATTACTTGTTTTTCGAGCCCCTGTTATAGGTTCTATCCATATATGTTCTGATCGACAACTCATAGTTGATCCAGTTGCTTTTTTTTGGAATTGAGAGAATACCCCAAATGAATTTTACTTTAGTCCTTTTGTTTCCGAAGTAACTCGCATCAACTAGCACTAGTTTGATGTGAACCTTTAGGAGTAATTCATTAAATTGGTTAGATCTAAACTAATAACATACCCTTCGTATGATCTCACTAAAGATAGCCACATGCATATAGATGGACCAACTTTACAATTAAGCCGTCCGCCAATTCGGGTCTATTTGAAAATAGCTAGAATATAGCATTTTGGGAGATTTTCGTCGGAAGACGCTTATACCATATTTTGCTAAAAGGATATCTGTGTTATGATACAAGCGTCAGTTTAAAAATGAGATTTTGTGCCCTCGGCTCTAAACAATCTTGTTTTTTTGAACATGAAGAAATAAAGAAGCCATTGCGATTGCCGGAAATACTAGGCCTACTAAAGGGACCAAAACAGAGGGAAAGTTAAGAGTTGTCATAGAATGGGTACCTCGCTTTACTATTTGTACCTGTTATTATTATTTAGATTTTATATTTATAGAATATAAAGATATTATATATAAAGATATCTTATATCTTATTATAAGTATAATTTGATAATTCTAAATTGGAATTATTATTAATTAATATCTCTCTAATCTATTCTAATTCTAAATTCTAAATGAGTATATAATGTAGTTTTTCATCCCTCTACATGAAAGATTTGAAAGGATATGGATGAGATATTATTTGATTCATTTTTTTCTCTTGTCTTCAAATTTAATTTACTAAGCAAAAAGTTTCTTAAAAATGAATTAGATTCTATTTATTTAGTTTTATATATTAAAGGGTTTGTTAGAATCCCATCCAGCAGGGATTCTTAGTCAAAATAGGATTATCGTAAGGTATAGAAAGATAAAATTCTATTATTCCGATAAACTAATTACTTGTTTGCTCAAAATAATTCAACTTCATGTTCTAATTTTGATTCAAAGGAAAGAAAGTGTGGAGTTGAAATAACTCACTCAGAACGCTTTTTAAAGGATTACGTGGTACGATTAGATCGAATAAGCCCTTCTGGAATAAATACTCAGCCGCTTGTGAACCTTCGGGTACTGTTTTATTTAATGTTTGTTCAATTACTCTTTTACCCGCAAAGGCAATGTAGGCATCGGGTTCGGCAATAATGATATCCCCCAACATACCAAAACTAGCTGTCACCCCGCCGGTAGTAGGAGATGTAAGGATTGGTACATAGAATAACTTTTTATTTGATTGATAATCATATAAAGCAGCAGATATTTTAGCCATTTGCATCAAGCTCAAACTTCCTTCTTGCATGCGTGCCCCTCCGGAAGCACACACTATAATAAGAGGTAGAAATTCTTTAGTGGCGTATTCAATCAAACGGGTAATTTTCTCCCCAACTACGGATCCCATACTACCCCCCATAAACTGAAAATCCATAACCCCAATTGCTACGTTAATACCGTTTAATTGCCCTATACCTGTTTGAATAGCCTCGGTTAATCCTGTCTTTCTTTGATAAGAATCGATACGATTTTTATAAGGCTCCTCCTCCGAATGAAATTCAATGGGATCCAGAGAGACCATGTCTTCATCCATAGGCTCCCAAGTACCCGAATCAATCAAAAGTTCGATTCTATCAGAACTACTCATTTTCAAATGATATCCACATTGTTCACAAAGATTCATTTTTGATTTAAAAAATTTCTTATAATTTAATCCATAACAATTTTCGCATTGAACCCACAAATGACTGTATTTTTGATTTACATCCAGATCGGTAGAACTTTCTCGTATAGTTTGATCACTCCTTATGGCATCCCGGGTTTTAGTCCTATTTCCACTTTCACTACAAATGGAACTAGAAATGTAATTGTTACTGGAATTGTCACTACCATTTACAATGTAACTATCAATACAGATTTGAGACTGAAGATAACTGTCAATGCAACTATTAATGTGATTATTCCAAGTATACTGAGTATCATCCATGTAATGATCCTGGTGGGGATTCTTACTCTTAGATCCATTATTGAGATAACTAGAATTTCGATAAAAAGAATTTTCTAGTTCACTACAAAAAGTATGATCATTGTCAATCTCAAAAATATGATTTTCAATATCAAAATATATAGAATAACTGTCCCCATTACTATCTTTAACTAAAAAAGTATCATCAGAGATGAAATTCCGAATGTCCTTGACGCCAAAAAAAAGATCAACATTATTGTAATTGTCATGACCACCGCAACTCTGAATGTTTTTATCCGTATCATTTATACTCGGATCTTTACTTTCAACGGCACTTGCAATAGGACCAAGACTTCCCGTTGATTTACTTAGCCTGCATCTGTGTTCGAACTCCTTCTTAAATAACATCGAATTGAACCACCATCTTTT
>JARVZY010008106.1:0-20272 GCA_030686995.1 Artemisia argyi | reverse complement strand
CGCATACAAATGTTGCTGGTACATTTATTGATATGCA
This sequence comes from Artemisia argyi, assembly GCA_030686995.1. Taxonomy (NCBI): domain Eukaryota; kingdom Viridiplantae; phylum Streptophyta; class Magnoliopsida; order Asterales; family Asteraceae; genus Artemisia; species Artemisia argyi. The sequence continues at coordinate 20,235 of JARVZY010008106.1, read as the reverse complement.
TGCAATTTTTCAGGCAGTTCATCTTCTCCCACAGCAATGTGTGCACACGCAGGTGGCCGGTTCAATGAACGCCTGCCTATGCAGCAAGGTTTGTTTTGTACCTTGCTTTTTCTATGATTTTCCGTGCTTATTACTTTCGCTCACTTTCTGGCATTCGTCTGATTTAATCTACTTTATACAATCTTTTTAGCAGCGGATGTGCAACCTAGGCAAACGGTTATCGGTGGCCCAACAGTTAACGCTGATGAGAATGAAGGTTCCATAGTGAATTAGCAATCGCGACTGTCAGAAGGTTCCAAATGATCATTCTAAATTTTAATAGCAGTTTTCATTTAAAAGAACAATGAATATTATACTATGATACATATATATACTTTCCTTTTTTTCCCCTGCAGTTCGCATGCCTTCCGCGATGCCGCAAACCTAAGCTGCAAGTGTGCATGATGGTAGGCCAGGACAGAGGGCACCAGAAGTTCGTGCAGGTTTGATGCTCGGTTTTTTTATGTGCACCATTTGTAAAACTGTTTTCTCATTATTTATGGTGTGTATACTGACACTATGGTTTTTTATAATTCGTTTGCAGCGCGGCGTCGCCTCAACCCACGGCAAAAGCAGCCTGGTACAGCAAATGCCAGCAATTGTGCAATGCAAAGACCAGCAAATGCCAGGCCACGCGCGAGGCAAGGTTTGTGTAACTTTTTTCACATTTCCTTTCAATTTACTTAATTTGTTTCTTCCGTGGTTTCATGTCTCTACCTTCTGTATACAGGGCCTCCAGCCACATACATGCACATGGGACAATGCAACCATGTATGTCGCCATTGCAATGCTCTTTTCTGGTACCATGAAAAGGTTTCTAGCAGCAGGGCAAGTAATCCAGAATATCACAATTGCTGTAACAAAGGCCAGGTGTCTCTACCTATGCGCACCGACTACCCCGAATATATAAAACAACTATTTACTGACAGGCATTTTATGGAATATATTAGAGCCTACAACCAAATGTTCGCGATGACGTCTTTAGGCGCTGAAATTGATCAGTTTGTTAACAGGGGGCGCGGGCCTTACGTCTTCAAAATATCTGGTCAAATTTACCACTGGATAGGAAGCATGTGTCCAGAACCACAGAAACGGCCCAAGTTTTTACAGCTTTATATCTATGACACAGATAATGAGATAAAAAATCGCCTAGAAAACTTTCAAAACCATGGTGAAGGCCTACGGCAAGAAATAGTTCAGGGTTTAATACGCTTGCTAGATGAGCACAATAAATTGGTTAGGGCATTAAGAACAGCGCGTGACAAGATTGCAGATTCTAATGTTCCAGAGTTTAAGCTCAACCTTTTCGGTGTTGTTGGTTCGAGACAGTATGAATTGCCTTCGAGTGATTCGGTTGCTGCAATAATATTTGAAGGTGGCCCAGATGTAAGAAGTGATTACGATGTGATTATTGAGAAACGCGGTGGCTATCCTCAGCGAATCAACAAGTTACATCCTGAATACATGTCATTGCATTTCCCGCTTATTTTTATTTATGGCGAAACTGGGTACCATCTAGGTCTCACATTAGCTGATACAACAAACGCAACATCTGATAATCCTAAAAGGATGTCGATGAAGATGTACTACGCCTATCAACTGCATGATCGGCCAAGCAAATATAACTTGATTACTAGAAGTGGCCGATTATTTCAACAGTATGTTGTCACTGCCAACTGTAGCATCGAGCAATCACGGCTAGACTACATTAGACAGAAGCAGAATGACATAAGGAACGACTACATGGCAGGTTTGTTTGACGTCGTATCACGTGGTGACCGTCAAGGAGCAGATGAAGGCTCACGTATAATACTTCCTTCATCTTTCACAGGAGGCCCCCGATACATGTATAGCCACTATTTGGACGCTTTAGCTATATGTCGGGTTCATGGTAACCCGTCCTTTTTTTATTACATTCACATGCAACGTGAATTGGCCAGAAATTGAAGATTACATGCAGGAGTTCCCACACGTAACAGTTGCGGACAGGCCTGACGTTGTCGACTGTGTTTTTGAAAGAAAAATCCATGACTTAGTACGCTTCTTAAGAGAAGCGTGGCCTTTCGGTTATGTGGAAGCAGGTATCCCCCTTCCCCCATTTGATATGTATATGCCTATTCTAAAAACAATAAACTATTTAAATATCTGATTACGTTACCTTTTATTACAGTTTTGTATATGGTCGAGTTCCAGAAAAGAGGCTTACCCCATTGTCACCTATTGTTATGGATAAAAGCAAGTTCACGCATACAAAGTAACGAAGATATAGACAGATATGTATCTGCAGAGTTGCCGGATCCAGCCCTTCATCCTGAAGAGTATCGCGTCATTTCAGAATTCATGATGCACGGACCATGTGGGTTGGTCAACAAGTCAGCACCATGTATGAAACATTGCGACGAATGCACTAAATCATTTCCAAAGCCATTCTGCGAAAACACATTTGTTGACAAAAAAGGCTTCGTAAACTACCGTAGAAGAGACACGGGAATAACAACAAGGAGGCAAAATTTCGACCTTGACAATGGGTACGTTGTCCCGCATAATCGGTTGCTGTGTATGCGATTTTATGCGCACATTAACGTAGAATATTGCGAGTGGACAATGCTCATTAAATATTTATTCAAATACATCTCAAAAGGTACCGATCAAATAATGACTCATATCACGAGAAGAATCGGAGGTTCTGACCCAAGCACCAATACCACTGCAACACAGGTCGATGAAATTCAAAATTACCAGGATGCAAGATACATTGGCCCGCATGAAGCATGCTGGCGAATTCTTGGCTTCAATATACATAGCAGAGATCCACCAGTTCAGTTGCTGGCCGTTCACCTTCAAAACATGCAGCGTGTCACTTTCAGAGCATCCGACTCTTTGCAATTGGTTGTTGACAACGAACGCAACAAAAGAACAACATTAACCGAATGGTTCAAATACAATACCAACAACACAGATGGTCGCCACTTAACATACATAGATTTTCCTAGAGAATTCGTGTGGTATCAAGATGGAAAATACTGGCAGCGGAGATGAAGAGCAGGTATCCAATCCATAGGCCGATTAGCATACGTTCACCCAAGCTCAGGTGACGTGTTTTACCTTAGGATGTTGTTGTGTCACCAAAAAGGAAGCAGATCATTCGATCATATCCGGACAGTCGATGGGCATTTTTATCGTACAAACAGGGATGCTTGCCAAGCAATGGGCCTCTTGGGTGATGATCAGGAATGGAATATAGCTTTGCAAGAAGCTTCTGTATCAGCAACCGCAAGTGAAATGCGCCGCCTCTTTTGTCAAATCTTAATCTTTTGTGACGTATCAAGGCCAGTGGCATTGCTTCAAGCACACAAAGACAGTATGTCCGAAGATATTCCTCTCATATTGTCGGATGTACTGCACATGCCAGCCATTGAAGTGAATCCAAGTGATTTAGAAGCCGGCCTCATGTATGAGCTACAAGCCATTCTAAATTTCTATGGCAAATCTGTTACAGATTTTGCCATGGACTTACCTCCACCAGAATTGCTTCGCATACTAACAAACAGAGCCATAATGGAAGAGCGAAGCTACAATCAAGAGCAATTAAGGAATGGCAGTGTCGTTTTGGTTGCACAGCTCAATCCTGAACAGCGGTTAGTTTTTGATGAAGTTATCCACGGAATAAACAGCCATCAACAAAAACTGATCTTCGTTTATGGCCATGGAGGCACAGGAAAGACTTTCATCTGGAAAAGTATAATTTCTACACTTAGGTCGCAAGAAAAAATAGTATTAGCCGTTGCTTCTTCTGGTATCGCTTCCCTATTGCTTCCATCAGGGCGCACAGCTTATACGCGCTTTAAAATACCCCTGGATCTAACAGATGAATCAGTTTGTAGTATTAAAAAAGGTACTCAAGTAGCAGATTTAATCAAACAAACAGATCTGATTGTGTGGGATGAGGCTCCAATGAATGATCACAGATGCTTCGAAGCACTTGATCGCACGTTTAGGGACATACTCGATGCGCCAGATGATATCTTTGGGAAAAAAACAGTTATATTAGGCGGTGATTTCAGGCAAACACTTCCAGTTATAAAAAAGGCTTCGAAACAAGAAATTATAGCATCTTCTATAACACTGTCCTACTTATGGCCACATTTCAAAGTGATACGCCTTAGAGAGAACATGAGACTTAAACGACCAGGGATGTCAGCTGAGCAACATGAATCTGTTCGCACGTTTTCAGAGTGGCTGCTACAAGTCGGTGACGGTACAGTTGGAGACCTAGATAACAGCGATCCAGATAATGCAGCATGGATCCGTATACCGGACATGTATTGCATTCCTGACACTGATACAAGTATCCAAGAGCTTATCAAGTTTATATACGACGAAGATACACTCCAAAGACCAACTGCAAAAGCATTGCAAGAAAAAGCTATAGTGTGTCCAAAGAACGAAACTGCCGACATCATTAACTCAACAGTTCTTGATATGCTGCACGGTGAAACCTATTCTTTCACAAGTTTTGACCAAGCCATACCGAAAACAAATGATGGAGGAGCAAGTGAACTACTCTACCCTACAGAATATCTCAACACTCTTTCGTTTCCAGGGTTACCTCCTCACAACCTTAAACTGAAAATAGGTGCCCCAATCATGATGCTCAGAAACTTAAACCTAGCCGGTGGATTGTGTAACGGTACACGGATGATTGTCACACAGATATATAGCAAACTTATTCAAGCAAAAATCATCACAGGCACTAGAATGGGTGAAAAAGTTTTCATACCGAAGATTGTATTAGTTAATAAAGATGAGAAATTGCCATTTATCTTTAAAAGAAAGCAATTCCATATTAAGATATGCTACGCGATGACAATAAATAAAAGCCAGGGGCAATCGCTCAATAAGATTGGCATATATCTGCCGGAACCCGTGGTTGGTCACGGACAGCTATACGTTGCATTATCGAGAGCAACATCCCCTGAAGGGCTTAAAATTCTCATCAAACAGCACGCAGAAAGAAGCATAAACACAACTAAAAATATAGTCTACAAGGACTCTTTAGACATAGTTACACCTCAACAGGTCATTGGCACTTAGATTTCTTCGTTAGCTAAATATATAAACTGCTGCCAAAACAATATCGTCATTGCATTTTTAGCCTAGACATTGCTCTTGATTGCTAAACTCTGTTTTTTACGCTACCTGTTATTCAATTCCTATTATGCTTTATTTATTTATTTAAAAATACCGACACTACTTAGTCATTACAGATAGGCTCCTATAGTTAATGCATAAATGCATTATATTTTGCTTTTTATTCAAACTATCCTAACATTCTACTGCAAATACACATACCAACATTTTGTTACAGGGAAATGGAACAGGGTCCTAGCAGCGTTCCACTACCAAAATCTACAGGCAAAGAACTCATGACAGAGAATGAAGATGTCCACCTCTCAACGCTAAAAGCATCAGACATAGACAAAGCCATCAATGTAAGAGCATATCGCAAATGGACAGTCACAAACAAGAACGGAAGACCAACTATGTTTTGCTGCATGCTAATTGATAAGCAAGTACGATACCCTGTTATATCATAATAACTACATTTAACAATATTTTGTTGAAAGGATATCTATATTCTCTTTCTAAATTCCGATTTCAAATACAGGGAGGCGCCATACAAGCAAACATAAACATCCGTGACAAACCTAAATTCGATGCCAGTCTACAAATAAATCAAGCCTACAGAATAACAGGCTTCGGATTTCAGCCAGCAAAAACATGGATGCAAACCTTGCCACACTCGCTTTCACTGGTTTTTTGGAACAACACAGACATTCAACCAATAGCAAATATAGGATTCCCAAGCCATTATTTCAGGTTTGCTCAATACAAAGACCTCTATTCAAGAGTGGATGAAAAGGAAGGCCTTCTTACAGGTGCATTATCTACAGTTACTTATGACATATCCATAATATACAATTCTAAAATGCAATTCCATTTTACAGATTATGTTGGCTGCATCCAGTACGTAACTGGCATCCAAGAAGTGGTCAAACCTACAACTGAGATTGTCCAATGGAGAGACATCGGAGTCCAAAATCTAGAGTAAGTAACAGATTTTATTTTACTACATCTTAGTTTCCATGGTCGCACAACCTAACACCTAATTCAATGCAACAGCGGCCGAACAATACGTTTTACTTTATGGGGTGAGAACGCACATGCTTTCAATATGACAGAGTACGAAACCAGTGAAAAACCAACAGTCATAGCAATAAGTTCGTGTTTACTGAAGCACTACAGTGGTCTGTTTCTTCGCTCACATATATTCCAAAAGCAAAAAAAAAAAAAAACAATAGACTAACCTCTCATTCAAATGGAACAGGCCTTCAGCTTTCAGCCACCGCTGCAACAAAGTACTACTTTAATCCAGACATACCAGAAACTGCTGAAATACGCAATTTGTAAGTCGTTAGTAAATTGCAACCTTAGCAAACGATAATGAACTAACATAACCTATTTCTGCAGGTATAACCAATTGATAGAACCGCCTGTCATACCAAATGTGCAGCGCGCACGATGTCCAGATGCAGAACAAGAAAAGCTACGAAATAGAGTCACAGTCGATGACCTTTTGAAAGAAAACCCGGACAACCAACAGGTATAAAAAAATGTAACATGCCCATCATATAAAAAAATGTCTAAATCTATTCCAATTTTTAAAATGCAAGGTATAAGGTTTACTATAACTGCTACCATTACCAAAATCGATACCAACAAACCTTGGTACTTTAAGAAATGCCTAACATGTAAACAAAAGATAATAGAAACATACCAGCATGGCCAGTGCAAGGAATCAGTCTCCGAAACAAATCCAAATTGCAGGTTAGCAAACCGCTTCCAAATTCCGCTCTATCTAAACATATTATATATACTAAACAGCTTATACGTATATTTCATATAACAGTTATTGCTTTCGACTGCTCCTATCCGACGACACCGGTCATTTATACTTAACATGTTTTAGTAACGAAGCAAACTCGCTGGTCACCGATTGCAACGACATCATTCGACGTTTGCAAGACAAAAACCAGTACCTGTATCCACCAGAGATACTTGCATTGGAAGGACAGCGACAAATTTTCCAGCTGCACTTTGCCCCAGAAAGCACAAAAGAAAAACGAGTCTTTTTTCTAGACACCGCTTGGGACGAGACACCATTACTAATTGAAGGAACAAGTACCGTTGCCGAAACTATTGGAAAGTCTTCGGAAAGTATAGACGTAGCAGACGAAAAAGACATTCTACCAAACCCTGAAGCACTGGCCAACAAAGATCAAGAAACTGAAGGAATCACAGATTTTGCATCAACCACACACACATTAACACCAGCAGCAAATCCTGCAGAGCCACAAATGATAGCTGGAACACCACCGGAACAAGATTCCACGTTACCAGATCCATCAAAAGGCAAGTATGGCCCAAGAAAGTCTTCAGTACGAAAACCACTTTTCTCAGAAGAAAAAAATCCAGCAAGCCAGTCATCTTCGAAAAAGGCAAAAAAAAAAATGACTAATGACATGGCTTCAACCATACATTAGCGAGCAACAACCAACGCTCTACTACTGTACATTATCTAAATGCAAGCCTGCTATCTTTTGTCTAAAACATGTATGAAACTGCAGGGTCTATTCCTAAAAATATGTACCTATGTTGTATTACATTAACTGCAACAATGTTGCCAAACCTGCTTACCTTTTGATGGTGCATATGCATCATATGATCTGTATCACGCTACTTCATGCCTTTTAATGTGCAATGCATATTATATTTACTACTACCTTTGTTTTCGGTACAGATATTCCTATAATTTTCTTGGTAAAAGCCATACAATAGAATAACCTACTTTGCTCTCTTATACATATGTTCAGGTCAGATATTCTGTCAAACAACTCATGATAGTTCTTCAAATTATTCAACCTTTGTAATTGAACAAATTTTTGTATCAAACTTATTATTTAAAAGATTTTATTCCACTTACATTCCACATTCAAAAACAAACAAAGCAAACAACTACTAAGTAAACAATCTATGTAAAATACTCAAAAGACAAACAACTATTGCATAAAAAGGCAATGTAAAATACTCATAGCAATTCAGATAGACGATAACTTAAGGTTTTATTAATATTAACAGGAGCATACACAAACTAACACTTACATCTAAACATCCATCTGAACAACATACATAAGCTGCACTACGTGCATATTCCTAATACAACTACAGATTGCCTACCCGTTAAACCGCCAAAACCTACGCAAAAGACAACAACACTGCCGGCAAAAGCATCCTAGACTTCAACATCTTCGACAATACAAAAGATGCTGTTAAGATCGTTTAAGCTCATCTAGGATATAGTAACATTGATTTAGCACAGCGGAATAAGAACATACGAATCAAAGTTACTTCAAGGTTTTCTTTATTGAAAATATAAAAACTACTACAACTACTAAACTACTACTAACACTCTATGCGTTTCTAGACTCTCATTGGAGAGACTAGCTATTGAATGGATGATATGTAACCTAGACGCCTACCCTCTTTATATAATAAAGGGAGGTTACAAACCCTAGCTTCCTACGAAAGCTAACTATTACATATTAGGTCCTCATTGTTTCTTTTTTCTTCATTCTTTGCTTGTAGGTTTTGTAATCTTCAAATCTGTAATTCCCAACAATCTTCCCCTATTTGATATTACAAAACAATCTGCATAAAGAAACAATATCATCACCAATAATAAGCTGCACATCATAACTATTCTTCCCCTTTTTGTAATCTTCTAATAGGGTCTTGTGCAACTCGTAAACGCTTCCCCTCAAGTGATGCATATCTCGAACTTTAATCGGCTTCAAATATCCTTATCTGATGTAGTGCGAACAAGCATATTAAATACACCTCAGTTATTCGTGTGGTCCCAGCCATCGCACGCCATAACTGTCCATTGGTACCAAACCAAATCAAAATATAATAATATGTGTGGTCCCGGCCATCGCACAACATTATTATGTTATGTATTCAACAACCTGTGAACACCAAACCAAATGAATAGAAGGAACCAACTCGTTGTCCAAGATCCAAGGGCATCTTCGGACCTAGAATTAAATATCAAAAACAAAATAATATATTTTTTTTTACTAAACTAATAAGCAGTAACGAGCAGCAGCAGTAAGTATCAGCAGTAACTAGCATCAACAGTAAGTATAGCAGTAACTAGCATCAGCAGTATCGATCAGCAGAATCAAAATAATCACATCAGCACAAAGTGTAAGAGAATGATCAAGTATATTAACAATAAGCTTCCCCTTAAACTTATACTTGCCATCTCTTTAATCCAATAAGTTCCAGGGAGTGATCACTAATGAAGAAAATCAACTATAACTGATTTGATGAAGAAGTTAAATCTCCCAAACTTTGCATCTTATGTCTTGCACTATCCGCGTGACTCCAAACTCATACTCCCATAAAAAGTATAAGTAGACCGCAACCTCTTGACAAATCCTCAACTAAATGAGACACTGAGCACAATAACGTAACTCCTTAAAGTGATAGCAAATGTACGCATTAAGCACAATAAGATGGATCGTACCCCTTCACTAGATTCATCAAGTCTTTGTCACATCATTAACGCACGAACAAGTTATCTCCAAAGTGTTCCACTCACTTTGAGATATGATAAGAACACGCACCTGTGAAATTTAACTACAACAGCAAATAAATTATAATCAAATGTCTTCAACAAGTAATCTCCTCAACGAACTGATAATGGTTGATAACACCATCCTCCTAACCAGTAGTAATCTCACATGACCAGTAGGAACCAAAACTAACCAAAAGAAAAAGTATACAACAAGCCAGTAGGAACCATAAAGAAGTCAGCAAGAACCGTATGTATCAGCAGGTACCCATCAGTAGGAACCAATCAGGAGGAATGGTCAGAAAGAACCATCAGTAGTAAACAATGTCATCAGCAGAATCAAGTAAAGCTTCAGCAGAAACCATTAAAGCTTCAGCATAAACAATTAAAGCTTCAACAGGAACTAATAATGCAGCAGTAACCGTCAACAGTACCAATCAAAGTCGTGTCATCATCAAACCATATGAGTATATGTGCAATTTTGCATCTTTGAATATATATATATATATATATATATATATATATATATATATATATATACATGCAATTCAAAAGTATAATTATAGTCATTATCATAATTGGTTTTTTAGAGATATATATTATGTGCCACATAAGCATTCGCAGGGTGCTACATCGTTGATTTATTTGACATCATCAATAACGTAAGCATTAACAAAACCGTCCATTATATAAGTTTTTGATGCCCCACGCCCCCACCTAAAGGGGGAATTGTATAGGCGGGACATTTTCACATATATCTCTTCAAAATGCAAAATTGCATATACATATCCAAAACATGCATAAAAAGTATTATAAATTATGCATTAAAAACTTGTATAAAAAATATATATGCAATTATTCACGTTTGAAGATATATATATATATATATATATATATATATATATATATATATATATATATATATATATATATATATTGTTAGGATCAAATAGGAAGAATAATTAAAATATGAATAATAAGAAGTAACTACAACCACACATTTCAGATGCACCTACAAAAGTGGATGCATCTTCCTTCAAAATTTCCCTCCTAATTTGAAATGTGTGGCTAGAATTACTTCTTACCCTTCTTATTTTAATTATTCTTGTTACTTGATTCCTTCTATATATATATATATATATATATATATATATATATATATATATATATATATATATATATATATATATATATATATATATATATATATATATATATATATATATATATATATATATATATATATATATATATATATATATATATATATATATATATATATATATTCACCTTTGAAAAGATGAGAAAAGTTCATTTAGGGACTAGTTTTTTGTTACATACTAAGGGACAAATCCCCACCATCTATTTACTTTGATTTAATGGTGAGGATTAACCTAAGATTAAACATGAAAAACCTAAGTCCATGTTTTTTTTTTCTTTGTCTTTTTTAGTATTCACTTTCATTATTTCTTTCTTTTTCTTTTTCTTTTTTTTTTGGCTTTTTTTTTTTTTTTTTCCAATTAACGTTATATATTTTTTCCTTCAAATTCAAGTTGTTTTTTTTTTTTTCTCTTCAAATAAGTAAAGCTTTTCTTTTTTAAATAAATTCACGATTTTTTCTCACTTTATTATCTTTTCGTCCGTTTTTGTCTGTTTTCACATGATTATATACGTTTTCAGACGTTTTTGTCCGTTTTTAGACGTTTTTTACCGTTTGTATACGTTTTCATCCATTTTTTTACGTTTTCGTCTGTTTCAGACGTTTTTGTTCGTTATTATACGTTTTCGTCCGTTTTTTACGTTTTCGTCTGTTTTGAGACGTTTTTATCCGTTTTCGACAGTTTTTATATGTTTTCAGACGTTTTTGTCCATTTTCATACGTTTTCATCCGTTTTTATACGTTTTTGTCCATTTTCAGATGTTTTCGTCCGTTTTTATACGTTTTTGTCCGTTTTCATATGTTTATATACGTTTTCGTCCGTTTTCATACGTTTTTATCCGTTTTTACACGATTTCATCCGTTTTTATACGTTTCCGTCCGGTTTCATATGTTTACATTTGTTTCCGTCTGATTTCATACGTTTTCTTCCATTTTTTTATGTTTTCGTCCGTTTTTAAATTTTTTTGGCCAATTTTAGACATTTTCATATGTTTCTGAATATCACAAGTGATATTCGGTGATAGTCAGACGTTTTTGTCTGCTTTCGTCCATTTTTGTACATTTTTGTGTGTTTTCAAACGTTTTCGTCTATTTTCATACGTTTCGGCAGTATTTATACGTTTTCATACGTTTTTATCCGCTTTCAAACGTTTTCATCAATTTTTTTCATTATCGTCTGTTTTCATACGTTTTCGTCTGTTTTTATATGCTTTCATTCATTTTTATCTGTTTTCATACGTTTATAAACATTTTCGTCCGTTTTTATGTATTTTTGTCTGTTTTCAAACGCTTTCGTCTGTTTTCATACTTTTCAGCAGTTTTTATACGTTTTCGTCCGTTTTCATCAATTTTTCATACGTTTTTGTCCCTTTCCAGGCGTGTTTTTACGCTTTCATACGTATTCGTTCGTTTTCATATGTTTTCATCCGTTTTCATGCGTTTCTGAATATCACAATTGATATTCTTAATATCACAAGTGATTTTATTTGATATTCAAAATATCACTTGTGATATTAATAATATCAATTGTGATATTCAGAAACGTATGAAAACGAAAGAAAACGTATGAAAACGAAAAAAAACAGAAGAAAACGTAAGAAAGTGAAAAGAACGTGAATTAAAAAAAATGTGAAAATCACTTATAATATTCTGAATAACACTTGTAATTTTCTAAATATCACTTTTGATATTCAGAATATCACTTGTGATTTTCATGTTACAAAACATTAGTTGAACATCACTTGTGATATTCGGAATATCACTTGTGATTTTTGGAATATCACTTGTGATTTTCTGAATATCACTTGTGATTTTCTGAATATCACAAGTGATTTTCAACTAATGTTTTGTAACATGAAAATCACAAGTGATAATCTGAATATCACAAGTGATATTCAGAAAATTACAAGTGATATTCATGTTACAAAACGTTAGTTGAAAATCACGTGTGATATTTAGAATATCACTTGTGATTTTCATGTTACAAAACATTAGTTGAAAATCACTTGTGATATTCGGAATATCAATTGTAATATTTAGAATATCACTTGTGATTTTCTGAATATCACTTTTGAATTTCATGTTACAGAACAATTGTTGAAAATCACTTGTGATATTCAGAGTGATATTCAAAATATCACTTTTGAAAAAACGTGAATTAAAAAAAGCGTGAAATCACTTGTAAAATTCTGAATATCACTTGTGATTTTCTGAATATCACTTGTGATATTCAGAGTGATATTCAGAATATCACTTTTGAAAAAACGTGAATTAAAAAAAGCGTGAAATCACTTGTAATATTCTGAATATCACTTGTGATTTTCATGTTACAGAAAAATTGTTGAAAATCACTTGTGAATTTCAGAATATCACTTGTGATATTCAGAGTGATATTGAGAATATCACTTTTGATATTCAGAATAACACTTGCGATATTCTGAATATCACTTGCGATTTTCATGTCACAGAACATTTGTTGAAAATCACTTGTGATATTCAGAATATCACTTGCGATATTCAAATATCACTTGCAATATTTTGAATATCACTTGCGATATTCTGAATATCACTTGTGATTTTCATGTTACAGAATGTTAAAAATCACTTGTGATATTCAGAATATCGCGAGTGATATTCAATATGACTCACGATATTCTGAATATCACAAGTGATATTCTGATAATCACAATATATCATTTGTGATATTCAGAAATGTATGAAAACGTCTGAAAACATTTAAAAACGAACGAAAATGAATGAAAACGGACGAAAACGTATTAAAACGGACGAAAATGTATGAAAACGAACGAAAACGTAAGAAAACAGACAAAAATGAATGATAACAAATGAAACCATATGAAAACGTATAAAAATGGACGAAAACGTATGAAAACGGACGAAAACATATGAAAACGGACGAAAGCGTATGAAAATGGACAAAAACGTAAGAAAACGGACGAATATATATGAAAACGGACGAAAACGTATGAAAACGAGCGAAAACGTATGAAAAAATTCAAAAACAGATGAAAACGTAAGAAAACGGACGAATATATATATATATGAAAATGGACGAAAACGTATGAAAACGGGCGAAAACGTAAGAAAACAAACGAAAACGTATGAAAGAAATTCGAAAACAGATGAAAACGTAAGAAAACGGACGAAGACGTATTAAAATGGACGAAACGTATGAAAACGTAAGAAAACAGACGAAAACGTATGAAAACGAGCGAAAAGAGACGAAAATGTATGAAAACGGACGAAAATGTATGAAAACGAACGAAAACTGACGAAAACGTAAAAAACCGACGAATATGTATGAAAAACAAAAAAAAGAAAAAAACGTAAAAAAAAAATAAAAATAAAATAAAAATAAAAAAAAAACTTGAATTAATGGAAAAAAAAGTGAAGTTAAAAAATAAATAAATAAATAAAAGAAAAAAGGAAAAAAAAATGAATAAATAAGATAGATAAAAAGGACAAGAAAAAAAACATGGACTTAGGTTGTCTTATTAAATCTTAGGCACCATTAGATTAAACTAGATAAATAACAAAAACTTAGTTTATAAAATAACTGAACTCTTGAAAAGATATACAAATGTAAGAGAAATTGCATATATATATCCCTAGGGGTGTAAACGAGTCGAGCTTTTAACGAGCTACTCGAGCTCGAGCTCGTTTAACTCGAGTCGAGCTTGATAATTTTCGAGCTCGAGTCGAGCTCAAACAAAATTTAGAGCTCGTTTAATTTCACGAGCCGAGCTTTTAAAACTTATATTTAGCTCGGCTCGTTCGAAAGCTCGTTTAGTTATTCGAGCCGAATGAGCCAAACGAGTTACTCGAGCCAAACGAGTTACTCGAGCTAAACGAGCCGAACGAGCTAATCGAGCTAAATATGTAGTTTCAAAATATTTTACTTTTTAATTTTTACTTACTATAAGTATTAGGTTAAGCTTAAAACCAAAACTAGAAAAATGTTAATCTTCAATCACATCAAATATCTACACTTTAGTTTATATGTTATATATACATAAAACTAGTAAGCTTGGGCTTTTATTTTTATAGACCCCATATTGACTTCCTTTTGTTTCACTCATCCAATGTGGGATGTGAAATGAAATCTTTTTTCTTTTCTTTTTTCATTCAAGCTTACAAGTATTACTTGGATTTTTAATATGTATGAATAAGTTAAATGTGATAAATAAATTGTTACTCATATATATTTATTGATCATATAATGGTTAATATTAGTTTTATGTTAGTTAAGTGTTTTATAAAGAAGTAACTAATATGTTTAATAAACTCTATATCAAATATATAAATGATTTAAATCCAATCATAAATACCACTAAATAAGAATTATGAATCATTAGATGATTTCAACAAATCTCGCTCGTATGACTCACGTGATGTTGAGAGTTATATTGAGGTTTTTGTGATTATAAATACAACATATGTATATATATTGTATATAAACGATCCCCTTCTATGATTTTCACTCTTACGCACATAAAAGACACATACGATGAAATTCAGATATGTGTTATCACATGTGACACATATGTATGATACTCAAATATGTATAGACACATAGACACGTACGTATGAAGCCAAATATGTATGGACACACACATATGAAATACATAAGTCCGACCAATATTTACATATAAGGACACATATTTGATATATATACATATGCATAAACTCATTGTGAGGTTGCTAAAAACATTTGGTTCATGGTTCTTAAATGATATAACATAAACAACGTTATCCATGGTTCTTAGACAATAGAACATAAATAACGTTATCATATTCGATCAATCTGTTGATGAAATACGGAGATTGTTGTTGGTAATATTCTTGTAGAAACTCTTATTCTGATTTTAGTTATGAACTAACTAACTCTTACACTCGTTTAATTCATGTTAACTAGTTGAGATATTTATGACAATGGTTTATTGATTATAATCCATTACATGTGAATACAAACATGTTTATGTATACATGTATAATGTCTCTCATATGAGCATTTATACATACAAACACACACATACATTCTTACATACACACATGCATTTACAAGAGACACATGAAGATACATAAATACACAATACACATACACATACACATACGCATACACATATACATAACTGACTTGGTTCACGTCTCAAACAATTCATAATTTGCTTGAGCTCATTAAATAATTTATGATCTTAACACTAGCTCGAATACAAAATTTTCTCGACCAATTTCATGAATCGAGCTTACAAAATTATATACTTGGCTATACTCACTCGAAAACCATGTATATAAAAAGAGATAAAACATATACTAGGGAATCATAGATGATACAAGTATATCAATTATATGTTCTTTATGAACCTTTATTAATAATTTATTTTATTCTTTGAGCATCAATTTTTTGTTCTTTTATATTATTAGATCAAGCGTATTAACTTTGTTATTTGGTTTAATTAGTAAATTTGTTAGCATAAGTTAACGAAAAAAAATATCAAATTTTTAATTAAGAATTATAATTATAATAGAAAATGTAACAATATAAAATTTATGTTTTGAAAATTATGTGTAGTAGTTGTATATTGCCTAATCAAAGAAACAAGATAAAAAGTATCTCACATTGAAAATAATAAGAAAAGTGAAGAGAGATGGACACTATAAAAGAAAGACCCATTTCATGTTTCATAAACAACTACATCTACTTGAAATTATAAAAAATATAAGTATGATTGTTATGCACTCTTTTGCTTCAAATGCAAACTAGTGTTTATTTATAAGTTACATAAACTTTAGTTTTACATTAGAACAATTTTTATAATCGTAAACGAGCTTTCAAGCTCGAGTTTGAGTTAATAAACGAGCCTTTAAAGTTCGATATTCTATACGAGCATATTAAGCTTGAAAGTTTATTTTATTATAGGATTACAATAAATAAATAAATAAAAAAAAAAAAAAAAAAAAAAAAAAAAATTAAAAATTTTAAACGAGCTTCGAGCTCGAGCTCAAACAACAAAAAAAATATTCGAGCTCGAGCTCGAGCCAATTTATAAAAGTTTATTCGAGCTCGAGCCGAGCTCGAGCCGAACAGTTAATAAACGAGCCTAGCTCGTCTGGGCCAAAACTCGACTCGGCTCGGATCGTGAACACCCCTATATATCCCAATGAGAATGGTTCGGTCTTTAATCTATATCAATGGCAAACCAACGGAATCCTGCCTTTGAGGGGTAAAGTCAAGTTTTTGGCCTTATCTTGAATATATACACAATTTTATTTAAACCTAAAAGCTGCGATTATAAAAACAACCAGCGCCCCTCTCATCGCTACCGTCAACCACAACCGTTTACAGGTACATCATAATCAAACACGACCTAATGTTTTTTATATTTTATAAAAACTAATAGAATGTACATTGATTAAATTTCTACATGTTGAAAATTGATGCTGCATTTTTTGCTTTAGGTGTAGTTTTTGCATGTATACTTGTTTTTTGCTATGTTTAGTTTTAATTTTGTTCGTGTCAGACTATTTTATTATCAGTTTATATTTATAGAATTAACTCACTATACATGTAGCTAGTATGCATGTTGCAAGATTCGACCTTTAAGCCGAAGCAACTTTGTGTAATGTTATGTAGCAGTGTATTAATCATTCTAGGTGTTGTGTATACTGCATGAAGTTAGATATACATGTTGTTTTTGTTTGTATATGTGTAAATAAACGGATGAAATATAAACATTTGGTTGAGTTAAAGAAGCGACCTATGGATTTTACTGATGATTTGAACAACTTAAAGATCATAATTATTATCCTCCGGTGTGTATCTTATTTAATTTACAAAGATATAATGTCTGTTTGTTGTTATAGCTATATTTAAAAACGCAAGAACATAATGTTTGGCATGTGCCTGTCCTGAAGAAGTAGCGTTCGCTGATTTTTTTGTGGTGCTTTAACTTCTTTAAGATTTACATACTGAATGCTTACGCAATGTAAAGCAATTTTTGCTAACTTACGGCCTTGCGGGGAACAACTGAAGCCTATATGTTTGTCCGAAGCATATATGTGAAGTATCTGAATTTATCTGTTGGATCATGGATGCATGAGTTGCTTTGAAATCCAATGATTTTTTTTTTTTTTTTTTTTTTTTTTTTTTTTTTTTTTTAGCAATAGTTTGTACTCCTAAGGTCTAAGGAGCAATTTGGTACGAGTCATTAATGGATATAAATTATATGATGTTATGAAATTTGTATAATGTTTTAATTCATTCTGCCTTGTGAATGTATATTGTTTAAGCTTATAAGCATTATATTGTGAAAGCAATGGAAGGCCCGTCTGCTACATCTCAACAAGAAGAAGTTTTACTTGATTTAACATCTGACTCGGAGCCCGTGGATCACTCTGGATTAACTCCGAGTAAGCTACCTGAATTGGTGGAGAACAATCCCTCAATAGCTTATGAAGTTTTAATCAAACTTATGGATTCACCCGAAATTTCCGAGTACTTTACAGTTCTTGTGAACATGGATATGATGAGTATTAAATTAATGGATGTTGTAAGCCGGTTAACCACAGCTGGTGAGTTACCATCTGAGTTTGTGCATACGTACATAACCAACTGTATATCGTCTTTCAAGAACATCAAGGATATATATATGCAGAACCGGATGGTGAGGGTTTTGTGTGTCTTCTTGCAGAGTTTGATCAGAAACAAAATCAATGTTCAAGATCTTTTCACTGAACTTGAGGCGTTCTGTATTGAGTTTTCACGGATTCGGGAAGCAGCAACTTTGTTTAGGCTTCTTAAAACCTTGGAATAGAATAATGATTGGTTCTTCGTTTGGTCTTTTTTGTTATGTCTCTCTTTTGTAGTTCTGCATAAAGATTTGTATTTTGGAAATGAATATTTTGGTATTGGGACTGGATAGTTGGTTCTTGTTATCTTTTTCCTAGAATATTGAAATCAGTTACAATGATATAACCAGTATAATCGAGATTATATGAGAAAATTGTTGGATAATTGAGCAGATATGCAACTTATGCCAATGTTTTTGTGCAAACTGTGAAATGGACTAAACATGTGTCACTAAGCTGTTGGATGGAATACATTTAGCTTTTTATTATGGCATCACTTATCACTGAAATTTGTATTGGCTTTGTTATGTATACATCTGCTAACAAGCATGTATGCATGTGTATTTTCTTTTTTTCTGTTTGTACACACATACACTGATCTGTACACATTCTTCTCACTTGGTGGTGTCTATGGGCGAGCATTGTCATTTGCTTAAAAATCATAGAAAAAACTCGAAAATGCATCTGGAATCGAGGATTGATAGACTATTTTGACCACAAAGTATGCATATATAGTAAGTAAATTGCATAAGGGAATAAACAAAAGTTATAAAAGATCAAAAGCTTTTAGCTGTTTAAACTCAGTGGTAAAAATGATTTAATGCTACTTTCTTTTGGGAAAAAGTCATATAAATTCGGTGTAGATTCTTTTTTTTTCACCTGTAAAAAACGCTAAAACATATTCAACATAATCTAAAAATTATGATATTATATCTTACACTCAAGTCCATTGTTAGTAAGTAGTAACAGGCTACTGAACATTTCAATGTCTCAGTATTGTTTAACAATATTTTTTTTATAAATACTAATTATTCATATTTTCAAGATAATCAAATTGCAATAAAATAAGGGTGATAATAGCCATTTTCCCGGACTTTGATATAGAAAAAAAGTTTAAATGTACACTTTTGTATTTCACATTTTCGTTCATTTGAGTCACTGTATTATTTTTACGAGTTTTTACTCAATGTATTGTCAAAATTTGTCAAGCTAGTAATTGATACCGTGGGAGAAAATTAATCCTCCATTGACCATGAAGGTTCGCCTACCGATTCGTTAGTGTCTATATATGTGTCATGTAATCTAACACAACACTTGAAACTTACTTTTATAAGTTACTTTTTGTAACAATTTTTTTTCGCAAACAATTTTTTTCCACAACACTTGAAACAATTTTTTCCCGCAAACAACAAGCCTTCGGCAGAGGGATTATGAAAAAGTGTTTTGTAAAACTAAGTTGAAAGTGACGTGTAAGATGACACGATATATATCCAGACACTTTTATAAGGGTAATTGGTTGATACGAGGTATCCGGTCACGACATAATTTATTTATATGATTGTCGTGGCCGGATAGTGTCCAATTACACAGGGCCTAAAATCCAACGAGGGCCCATAATTGTCCAATACTTGTATTAGCGGTGTTCATGGTTTGGGTAATACCCGAATAAACCGAAAACCGAAACCAAACC
>JARVZY010008104.1:0-20287 GCA_030686995.1 Artemisia argyi | reverse complement strand
AACTCTTGATATGGGATTACTAAGGAACAAACCGACTTGTCTACTAAAGCTGAAATTCAATAATCTTTTCTCCATTCTTTAAATTCCCTTTTTCAAAAATTGATTTTTAGACAATTCTTGAGATTTTGGGTTAATTATGGTATGTTTAAGAAATTCTAATGATTGAAAGGAATCTTACGGTAGATTTGAATAACATTACAGATGTAAACAGAATATTAATAACTTGACTGATTGTTTTTGCAAGATAAACGATACAAGATCTTTTATTAATACTCCATTGATCTGCGTAGAATCATTTGTTTATCAAAGAAAAATAACAAATGATGAGATTTTTGCATGAAGATATGAGGATTCATTACATGCATGATTGATATGAAAGGAAAGATCGATTCATAACATAGAGATATAACAGAAAGGAGGTTATTATACATTATGACTTGATTACAAGTTCTGAAGTTTCAGATTTATTGAACATTACATGAAATACTAACCAAAACTATTTGGTTTAGTAGGTACAATAAGGATACTTGTAAACTTAAGATTAGTTACGTCTCTGACGTAAATATCTAACTTCTTTCTCAAGTTCAAGTTGTGCAGCTTCCATGTTTGAGAAACGTTCCTGACACATGTTCATTTGATTTGCCAGCATAGTCTCTAATGCGGAAATCTTTTGACCCTGGTTTTTGGCTGCGTCTCTGGCCATCCATAGGGTTCTTTCAATATCTTCAACTCTACCATGTGTATGACCGTGTTCTCTTCTTGCATAACAGACCCTGGAGTCCAATCCTCCAAGCTCCTGGTTGGTGTTGTCCTTTATCTCATTAACCTTCATTCCTAATTCACACATTGTTCGACTCTCAGCATCTGCCCTTTTGAACAACACGTCAAGGTTACGTTCGTACCATTCTAATTGAGTTGGTTGTAACCCTTTTAGCTGTTCAGTGTGAGCATCTAATATGCTGGCTTGTCGATAAATAAGATTCCATATTGTATCAGGAGTGCTTATATTGTAGTCGGGTGAGTTAGGTGAGGATAAATTATTTGGAAAATCTGGTATTGAGGAATCTGAAGTATAAGGTAATGGAGAATTTGGCTCAACATTCTTCCACGGCATCCCTTGGCTTGAACTTTGTCCAACTTTGAATGTTGCCTGGCCACCAATCAAATCTTCATATGATTCGGTAGCTCTCCTGAGTTTTTGACGTAAAGGTGAACGAATAAGTGATGATGGAGGTGATCTCTGAGTGAGTTCTATATCAGGCTGGGGTTGTGATATTTGTACGTAAGGATCTTCAGTATTTGGAGAATTTTGATAGGTAGGTGATGTTCTAGTATTACGGAGAGTAATTTCGACATTCACGGGAGTTTCTGAAGACATGTTACTGTAGTAACCGAGAATAACATTTTATGAGGATTTTGTATGTTAAAGATATAACAGTACAGATGAAATAATTATTGTGTAAGAGTAATTTCTAAACATGTAAGATAATCTCAACAGATAAGGTATTGAGCACGGCAGTCTGCAGACACGGAGGGCATAAAATAGTATGGTGTAAAGTCATTTATTTTGAAAGTGTAGTTATAGTTTGTTGGATCGATATACTCTAACCAAACTACTTTGTAGCTTGTAAGGGTTTAACAATATTGAGTAAGCTCAACACTATTAATATTGAAACACTGTTTAACCTTGTAAAGTATGCGGAATCTACTAACACAAAGCTTAAGAAGAACTTTTATATTAACCAAACTTTGAACCTGCTTTGTTACACAGATTCACTAACAATCCCTAACTATTTATCAACTTTGATCGACTCTAAAACTTATGAAAACTTCTATCTAAAACTTGTATCGACTAATACCATTTAAGGCTCTTTATATAGATAACCTTAAGTCGGTTTACAACATATAATCCTTGAACGACAAGTTATTATCCCTAACTAACTTTAGAATATTCGTTCAATATTACACATTAATCCTTAACTAATATTGCACATCAGTCCTTGTTTCCTTCGAAGTACTTTAAACATTCTTCAGTAACAGCAGTACTTTGACTTTTATATTCAGCAGTACTTTGACTTTATTCTTCATGCAGCAGTACTTTGACATACAGAAGTACTTTGATATTTTATATCCCAATAATCCTCCTCTAACTTGAACTCCACTTGCTTGATTTCAAGTTTTCTTTGTTATCTTTAATCTTCAAATCTTTAATTATTCAGAAAGATTGTTTCTTTATTTCTTTGTCTTCTATCTGTCATGTGTCAAAGTACTCTTCATCAGCATCTTGTCTTTCAATATATCTTCTCAGCAACTCAGTAACATTTTGGTACAGTGATCATCAAATCTTAAAAGTTTCATACTATTCTCATCACTTCCAGGTGTGTTAACTCCTGTGAGAGGTGAATCATTGAAAATTATGATTTTTAGCAAATCATCAGCTATCAACGGATTTGATTAGTCTTTACCAATAGTCGTTTGCTATGGACTAGCCAACTCTTGATCACTTGGAGTATGGTGAGTTGATAACCATATAGTTTTTGGTAAACTATCAACCATAAACGGATTTGATTATCACATCAGAGCCGTACCCTCATGATGAGTCAAACTCTTTCTTGTCTGTTAAACATGGTGAGTTGATTACCATTTGTTGTGCAGTATAAATACTAACACCATGTGTTGCTTTTCAAATCCTTTTACTTTTCTTTTAAACATCAAAACATTTTATTTTTATTTTAAAGAACTTATACTGGTTTATATCAGCAAGCAGTACTTTGTTAAAGTACTGTTTGTTATTGTAGTACTTTGAAAAATACTTATTTTACAAAACAAATCATACCAGTATTATGCAATATTACTCTTCAGACTTAACCCATCTGATAAATAGCTTGATAACATCCAAAGCTACTTCAGATTCATCTTTAAGTTCCATTCCATGATCCAGCATTCTGAGCATAATTTCTCTAATCAGTGGATATCTCCTCTCAGCCAGCGTATGAATCATGGTACCATCTTCCATCTCTAGTGTATGAACTCCTGATGACTCAAAGAATCTCCATCTTGTTATTTCCCAATTCTCTTGATCATTCCACAGAGGATCAACACTTGTTTCTTCAGTTTCCCAGATGGTAATTAAGTCTCCAAGCAAAATTAATCCCACTCCTGAAGCTTCAATCTCTGCATAGTATGTCTGCACTTGCACATATAAGTCATACAGATCTGCCCTTGTAATACAATGCAACACATCCCATAACATATTGAATGTTGTGAAGCTTTCATCTTCTCTGTGAATCATAAAATAATTCCCTTCTTTTGATTCAACCACAGAAAATGAGATTATCTTGGACTTCTTTCCAGAATCTTCAATCTTATTATTCTCAAAGTCAACAACTCTGAAATAGTTTCTAAGTTCATCAACTGTATCTTCATGAATCATCTTCAGCCTTTTCGACAGTTGATCATCCTGAACTGCTTTCTTCCTTTTCAATCTTCTTTCCTCAGCTTGTTCCTTTCTGATATCTTCTAATTTCTTCTTTCTATCAACTTCCATGGGCACAAAGTTTTCTACTTCTTTTATGATATCTTCTTGTACTTTATCCCACAGAGCTTTCACTTCTGGATACCTCTTTTTATGTAAATTCTTGTATCCTCTTCTTCTTAAGAAACTTATCATCCAATTCCTTTCCTGAGCTATAGTCATTGGCTTCTTTGTAATTGGCCTACTAACTTCTTCCAAATACTCAGCATCATACTCAGCTTGTTACTTTCTAGCAAGCTCTAAATCTTCTGCAATCTCTAACTCTCTAATCTGAGCAAGATAAAATTTCTTCTTTTTCTTCTTAGTATCTTTCTGAATCTTTATGCCTTTCCCTTTATCTTTAGGATCCAACTCTTCAGATTCAGAAGTACTTTCAACATCTTTTTGTGCAGGCTCAGAGATATGTATCCCTCCAGTAGGTCTCCTCAAATTCATCATAACTTGAGCAATTGTTTCATCATCACTTGCAGTATGTACTCTTACTTCTTCTTGCTGTACAAAAATAGAAGGACCAGCTTCATCTTCATAATTCATTGTAGAAGGTCCAGCTGCAGTGACTCCACTTTCATTTCCTAGAAAAAGTACCTTGCTCAGCAGTACCTTGCAGACTTATGTTTTCTGCAACAGTACTTTGCAGACCAGCACTTTGAATTTTCTGTGCATCCACATCCTGCTTAACAATTTCTTGCTCAGCATCTTCTTGCTCAGTATCTTTCTCTTGTGCAATATTCACATCTTCTTGTGCAATATTCATATCCTCTTCAATATAGCTTTCTGGTACAAGATTCTTTGGACTTTCTGGATATTGCCACAAATGAGCATCTTCTGAATATTTAACCTCAGTATCATCTTTATCCAAATTCTCATCTTGATTCCTCCCCAATTTGGTAAATGATGACCTCCTATGCTTCCTCTTGGATTTAGAAGACTTCTTTGAAGATTTTGACTTTGGCTTCTGAGACTGCTTCTTTTCTTTCACATAAAGCCTAAAATTCTGAACAAGAGGCCAAACAAATTTCTTCAACCTTCTAAACTTCTGTCTTAGCTTCTTGATTTCTGCAGCTTGAATTAATAATTTTACCGTTATTTTTGGAAGTAATTATCCCCATATCTTTCGAAAGTTTGTTAGCCGCAAATCTGACCGTTGGAACAGTATCTGACATGTCAGCGTACCCTTTAATAATACCAAGCAGTACGTTCCATAAAATATGGAGCAGTACCTTCCGTTATAAACTCACACAGTATGTTGACCAAAGTACTTTCCCCAAAAAAATCTTGAATGTTGACCATTTGACCGAAATATCTTTGAAAGTCAACCCTGATTAATGACTATCTCCCCATATTAAATCTCAAAGCTACCATGGTAAGTGAACATCAATACACTTCATTAAATGCCCATTTACCTTTACTTTGCTTATAAAAGCAACTTTACCAACAACAACTTGCAATCACCTTTACTTTCTTTAGCAGAACACAAAAACTAGTAAGCACAATGAGTCACATTCCAATTGTGAACATCTCTTCAGACTCAGATGGAACCATAAATTCAGAGATAAGTTACTACTCCGATTCTGAGTTTGAAGATCCAGGATGGTTAGATTATTTTCCTCCTCATGTACAGTGGATGGGACTCCAAGAATCTTCCTCAGCAATAAGTGCTGCCAACTCTACCATAACTGATGCAGGTAGTACTACCAACAAAAAGCCCAAGAAGAAGAAATTTGTCCCTGGTTCATCTCTAGCTAACGAGCTTCTACATGCTTTGACTCAAGCCCTGGAATCAGCAATACAGAACATGAAGTGGCCTGCTCCAAGGAAAGAGAGACCTCCCAAATAGGTTCTTGGCCTGGCTTGCCCAAGAAAGCAGGCTTCTTTTGATGACAAGAGAAAAACTGCTCAAAAGGGAAAGCATAACTATGAGGGCAAGGGCAAAAGGCCTATGGAGTAGGTGTGTGAAGCTTGGTAGTAGGTTGTGGTAGATGGTAGTTTGTTTAGGCTTGTGTGTTCTGTGTCTGTGTCAATAGCTAGGTAACAACAATGATGATGTAGAAACTTTCTGAATGGTTGTTGTAAGATCTTTACAGAATGATGAATAAAATCTTTTCTTTTGAATGATACATGTAGCCTCCCCTCAAATAATGACTAACCAATAACTACTAATGCCTCCCCTCAAAAATAGCTTACATATTAATCATGCCAATATTCACAACTAAAAAGGTAAATCTTGAAACATCAAAGCCCTGTGTGAGTAGATCTGCTACATTATCATCAGTATGAACTTTAACCACATTGATAAGCCTTTGTTCATAGCAATCTCTTATAAAGTGATGTCTAATCTGAATGTGCTTGGTCTTGGAATGATACACTGGATTCTTGACAATACAGATAGTACTCTCATTATCAATGTTGATAGGAGTATTCTTGAAATTGAATCCATAATCCAAAAGCTGATTCTGTAACCAAAGTACTTGTGCACAACAACTTGCAGCAGCTACATACTCTGCTTCAGTGGAAGAAGTTGCTGCAATTGTTTGCTTCTTACATTGCCATCACACTAATCTGTTTCCAAGGTACTGGCATCCTCCAATTGTGGATCTTCTGTCATAGTTATCTCCAGCATAATCACTGTCTGAAAAAGCTTGGAGATGGAAAGGTGAATCTCTAGGATACCATAAGCCTAGCTTAGGTTGTTGCCTAAGATACCTGAAAATTCTCTTGACAGCATTCAAGTGAGATACCTTTGGATTAACTTGATGTCTTGCACATAAACATACAGCAAAAGTGATATCAGGTCTTGATGCAGTTAAATACATGAGACATCCAATCATAGACCTGTATAGTGTGACATCAACATCTTCTCCTTCTTCATCTTTTCCCAAAGGTTTGTTAGTATCTACTGGTGTAGATGTAGGCTTAACAGTTGTGAAATTGAATCTCTTAAGAATATCTGCAACATACTTATCTTGACAAATATAAATTCTACTGCTTGACTGTTGCACTTGAAGTCCTAAGAAGAATGTTAATTCTCCCATTGAACTCATCTGAAACTCTTTCTGCATAAGATCTTCAAATTCCTTCACCATAGATTGCTTAGTAGCACCAAAAATAATATCATCTACATACACTTGGACAAGCATTATATCCTTCTTATCTCTCTTGATAAACAAAGTCTTGTCAATAGCTCCTCTTCTATAACCATGTTGTAGTAGAAAATTGGAAAGTCTTTCATACCATGCTCTTGGAGCTTGATGAAGGCCATACAGAGCCTTGATTACCTTGTAGACTTTGTTAGGGTGTGCAGGGTCTTCAAAACCAGGAGGCTGTTTGACATAAACTTCTTCTGTGATTTTGCCATATAGAAAAGCACTTTTAACATCCATTTGATATACAGGGAATCCCGTATAGGATGCAAAAGCCAAAAATAGCCTGATGGCTTCAAGCCTTGCCACAGGAGCAAAAACTTCATCATAGTCTACTCCTTCTTCCTGCCTGTATCCTTGAGCCACTAACCTTGCCTTGTTTTTAATAACATTCCCTCTTTCATCTCTTTTTACTCTGAAGACCCATTTAGTTCCAATAAGTTTCTTTCCATCAGGTAAAACACATAATACCCAAACTTCTTGAAGTTTAAACTGTAGGAGTTCTTCTTGCATAGCTTCCACCCAACTTTCCTTGGCTAATGCTTGTTTGATATTTTTGGGCTCTTCCTGAGATAGAAAACAAGCAAATAAACACAACTTCTGATCCTTGTGATTCACCCTGTTTTGCTTGTAGATAAAACTAAGTAAAGAAATATGTTGTTGAGACATATTCTTAGCCTTAGTCCTTGTGAGCACCCCTGAAGCTGAGGGTCCAATTATGTTGGTAACAGGATGAGTTTTGTGAATTTTGAGAGTAGGAGTTGGTGAAACTTCAAGATTATCTTCCAAATTAGTTATATCAGGATCTTCATTAGAATCTGAGAAAATGCCTTCTTGATCCAATTCATCATCAGTGTCTTCTAAAGTGATCTTGTTTGGATCATCAATATCTTCTAAGTTAGGCATATTAGAATCATTAACAGCATCAGTATTTATCCAATTTGAAATATCTAAAGGTTGAAAAGTACTTTCAAATAGATTAGCAGTACTTCGGGGTAAAGTACTGGCTGTTGCTTTTGCCTTCTTCTTTTCTGCTTCATAAGCTCTCCTTTGTTCATCTTCATAAGATTTAGCCATTGTTTCTTGAAAAAGCATCCTTGACAATTCATCTTGATTGGCTAGATCTTCATCAGATACTGGGATTTGTGGTGGAACAGTACTTTGAGGATCAACAGTACTGTTAGGTTTAGCAGTACCTTGAGGCTCAGAAGTATTTTTCTTTACTTCATTGGCATTTTCTTTTGGCTCATCTTCATATCTTAATTTAACATCATGAACAATGTACTGTGCTTCTTCTTCAGTGGGAGTAGCTAGATTTTCTTCCCTTACAGGTACATAATTCATTGATGAAGACATTAAATCAAGATCAAACATCCAATCAGGACCTTTACCTTTAGAATTCTCTTGTTCTTCTAGAAAATCAACATGAAGACATTCTTGAACCTTTTTGGTAGCCCTGTTGTACACTGAATCCTTTGCTATTAGTACAATAACCCAATAAATATCCTTCATCTGACTTCCCATCAAATTTGCCCAAATTATCAGCAGTGTTTAATATGGTTAAGGGACATCCAAAAGGTTTCATAAACTTGATGCTTGGCTTCTTTCCCATGAGTAACTCATAAGGAGTCTTCATTTGAGGTTTAGTCACTGATACTCTATTCAACACATAACAAGCAACACTTGCAGCCTCAGCCCAGAATGGAACAAGTAATTGAGAGTCTGCAAGCATTGTCCTTGCTGCTTCTATAAGAGTTCTATTCTTTCTTTCTGCAACTCCATTTTGCTGAGGAGTTCTAGCAATATTGAACTCTCTTTTAATTCCTTTCTTGGCATAAAATTCATCCATTAGCTGATTCTTGAACTCAGTCCCATTATCACATCTAATGCCTCTAACCTTGAGTCTTAACTGATTTTCAAGTGCTATTATAAGATCATGAATATCATCAAAAGTTTCATCTTTAAAGCATAAGAAAAAGACCCAACTAAATCTGCTACAGTCATCTGTTACAACCAAGCAGTACTTCCTCTTGTTTAGACTAACAACTGAAACAGGTCCAAACAGATCCATGTGCAGCAATTCCAAAGGCTCTCTAATGGTTTTCTCATCAATCTTCTTACAAGAAGCCTTGTGCTGTTTACCCTTCTTACAAGCAAGACATGAGTGATCATTTTTGAATGTTTTAGAAGGTAAACCTCTAACTAAATTACCTCTGACCAGCTTATTGATGTTCTTAAAATTGACATGCCCCAATCTTCTGTGCCATTGATGTGTTTCTTCCATAGTTGCTCTTGCAATCAAACATGTTGCTCTTTCAGCAGAGTTTACATTCTTTAAATCTATGATGCACACATCATTAGTTCTTGGTGCTCTCAGCAACACCAAGTTTCTATCTTCTAACTTGAAATCAGGAGAAAGTATAAGACATTCTGTGTCAAAGAATAACATAGGGTACTTCTTATCACAAATCTGAGAGACTGACAAAAGATTGAATTTTAGCTCCTTCACATATCTAACATCTTCAAAATCAATATTTCCTGCTTTGATAGTTCCTTTGCCAGTTATTCTTCCTCCATCAGGATCATTCCCAAATGCAACTTTTCCTCCAAAATAAGCTTTAAAATTTGACAAGAGCTCCTTTTCTCCTGTCATACTGCCAGAGCAACCACTATCTACAATAAGATGATCTTTAAGCTCCTCCTCTGGGTTGCCCTGCATTCACATGAAAAAGGTTAGTTATTATTAGGAACCTAAGCCATTACTGACTTGTGTTCCCCTTGTGGAGTGACATACTCAAAATTTTTGAGTATGTAATCACCACTGTCTTTGAAAGCATGATCAAGAATTAAGGTTTTTGTTTCAAAAACTGTTGGTTTTTCATGATCAATTTTCCCTTTTTCCCTCATAGCCTCTGAAAGTACTGGTTCTACCCCAGCAGTACTTTCTTTCTTAACCGATTTAGTTGTAACTTTAGGAGTTGGGTTCTGTATTCTAGCATCTTTTCTTGTGTTGTAAGGCCTTCTAGGGTTGTAGTGATTGTACCTCCTAGGTCTTACACTTGAGTTTTTGCTAGAAACATCTTGGTTAGGGAACTTTCTATCAGTACTTTGTGAAGGTACTGAGGGTTTGGAGTATGACCTTTTCTGATGAGGGTACCTATAGTCTTTTGAGAAATTACTATGGTTAACCATATTTGTATAGTTCCAAACTGGTTTGTTGTCCCTTGGCTTATTCTCCCTATGACTTGGTTGTGCAGTTCTGCTCTTTGGATATTTACTTAAGTATTCTGAATGATAATGGCAGTCTTTAATCAAATGATGAGGACTATAACATACATAACAGACCTTTGGACCAATATCCCCAAATCCCCTTCCATAAGATTTTCTAAAATTAGCAGTATTTTGAAAGAATTTTCTTTGAGGTACTGCTGAGTGATCAGCAGTACTTCGAAAAGTGTTTGGAGGTACTGCTTGTTTTGAAAACTTTTTCTCTTCAACCTTAGGTGCTTCAACAGATTTTTCTAAAGTTTTAGGGTTAGTTTTACTTTTAAGCTTTTTCCTAAACTCTAGATTATCTACACCATAACAGTCAACATCTTTTCTAGGTGGTTGAAAGCTACCTGGGGGGTGGGGAACTGCATTATATCCCTTTTCTTTCTTAAATTTAGGAGGTGTTGGACTAGGGTATTCCTCATCACTAGAAGTATTTTCATCTAGACTTATGAACTCTTCATCACTAGTGGAGGTATCTACTGTAAGATTTAGTTCCTTGCCCTTAAATGGAATGCCTTCATTGCTATCATTATCATAACCTAGGCCTGTCTTAATATTAGATGTTCTTTGCTTTTCAACAAATTGAACATGTGACACACCTGCCTCATTCCACACAGCAAGTTTTTCTAACAACTTATCCCTTTCAGCAGTCACTTTCTCTAGTTCAGACACCTTACAACCTAGTTTCCATTCACTTAACTTAACTAGGTAATCCTATTGTTTATATGTTTCAAGTCATGCTACTTCATTGTTTTCATGTGTAATGATTTTGGCCTCCATTGACTCTAAAGTCAATTGATAATCAGTTATCTCAGCCCTAGCCTTTTGAAATTTATCTCTTTCAGCTACATATTCACTAAGTAACTTTTGATACATATCATTGCACTTAGAGCATACCTCAGAGTTAGTGGATGAACTTGGTGAAGCAGCTACCATAGCAAGCTGAACATGTGCTTCTTCAAACTCCATGCTCCAATCAAAGCTTCCTAGACCATCTCTTGACGCCAAAGCAACATATCCAGGCTCTTCATCAAATGATGTGCTCCAGTCTTCTAATGCAACCATTGAATAGGTTACAGGTTCATCATCAAACTCATTGGACCAGTCAATCTCTGACAGATTCTCTTGAGCAACCAAAGCTTTTGGTTTTGGTTCAGTAATTGGAATCTCTTTTCTTTCAGGCTTGGGTGGTTCAATGATCTTGTTTGCTTGAAACTTTGCCAATTTGCATTCCCTTGCAAAGTGACCAGTCCTTAGACAGTTGAAGCACTCAATCTTGGACTTATCAAATGTGATTCCCTGTTTAGCTCTGAAATTGATGCTTTTTCCTGTCTTATTCACATACTTCTTGATCCTTGCAGTGAGCATAGCAACTTGCCATCTGATATCAATTTCTTCCAAAGCATCATCATCTATTTGCAATACATCTTCTTGATAGGTGACAGGTAGAGATGCTTGTTGAGCAAAGAATGAACATAGAACTTCATCTGAGGTGGGGGTAAGTGATTGTGATGAATTGGTGGTGACCATTGTTGTACATGGAACCTGTGTTTCAGTCACAGTACTTTGAACAGGATAAGCAGTACCTTTGTTAGAAGTATTGCTTCTTTTTTCAGAAGAGACAAAAGCAATGTTTTGGGGTTGCTGATGTGTGCTTGAACCTGTAGTACCATTCATCTCATCCTCATACACCTTCAGATTGTTGTAGAGATCATCAAAGTCCATAGTATCCAGCCCTGGTTGTCCTCTGATCATAGTAGCAACTACATGCCATGTTGATGGCAAACTTCTCAGAAACTTTAAATTAGCATCTTCAACTGATGCCTCAGCATCATATAGTTCTAGCATACTCAGAAGATGTTGGAATCTTTCATAAGCAGAATCAAGACCTTCTCTTTCACCAACAGTGAAAGTTTCAAATTGTTGCTTCAGCAAATTCCTATGCATCTTCTTGGAAGCATCATTACCTCCAAACTTCTTCTTTATTGCAGCCCATAGTTGTTTGGCATCCTTGGCATCATGAAACTTTAATAAGTGACCATCAGGAATAGCAGAAAGCAGTATGTTGAGAGCTTTGTCTTGATTTCTTTTGGTAGCAGCAGGTACAGTAATTTTAGGTGGTGTTGGTTGTCCAGGTACCTCTACTGGTTCATCAATTTGCATGTTTCCATTGACAATCACGTCCCACAGTGCATGGTCTGTGATGGCAATGTACTGCCTCATCTTCATGGCCCATAAGTTATATTCTCCCTTCTTAACAATAGGGATTCTTACAGCAGTGATTGAGGGAGCAGGTGCAGCTTCTGTCGACATCTTGAAGGGTTTGTAGTGAAATCGGTTTAAAGGTTTAAGGGTTTGTCTTCTTAATCAGAGTTTCCAACACAAGCTCTGATACCACTTGTTAGATCGATATACTCTGACCAAACTACTTTGTAGCTTGTAAGGGTTTAACAATATTGAGTAAGCTCAACACTATTAATATTGAAACACTGTTTAACCTTGTAAAGTATGCGGAATCTACTAACACAAAGCTTAAGAAGAACTTCTATATTAACCAAACTTTGAACCTGCTTTGTTACACAGCTTCACTAACAATCCCTAACTATTTATCAACTTTGATCGACTCTAAAACTTATGAAAACTTTTATCTAAAACTTGTATCGACTAATACCCTTTAAGGCTCTTTATATAGATAACCTTAAGTCGGTTTACAACATATAATCCTTGAACGACAAGTTATTATCCCTAACTAACTCTAAAATATTCGTTCAATATTACACATTAATCCTTAACTAATATTGCACATCAGTCCTTGTTTCCTTCGAAATACTTTAAACATTCTTCAGGAACAGCAATACTTTGACTTTTATATTCAGCAGTACTTTGACTTTATTCTTCATGCAGCAATACTTTGACATACAGAAGTACTTTGATATTTTATATCCCAACATAGTTTAATGTTTGAAAACATTTAATTATCTATAACTTTAGTCTCTGATACCAATCTGTAACACCCCCAAATTTAAGTTTGTAGCAGCGGAAAAGTAATTTGGGTGTTACGGGGAGGATCGAAGTTTTAATCTCATAAAACGGCTTAAAAGAAGCGTTTTGAAAGTTATTTGTCATTCAAATAATATTTTTGATAAAAGATGAACTATTTGATTTAGAATCTTATTAAAAGATATAAAGGCTTGAAAGAATGACATATTTGATTATTACACCATTTTAATTTATCAGAGTAATAAATGCCCGCTCCGTGTCTTGTCCTGCTCCGTTAAATTACCTGAGATACACATGCTTAAAAGTGTCAACACAAAGGTTGGTGAGTTCATAGAGTTTTATGGAAAACCATTTATTTTAATAGATTTCAAGAATCTTTAGTAACAATTGTAATAAATACAAACAGTGATAGAACAAGTATTGAGTGATATTGATTATAGTCACAGATAATTCATATAGATATTCAATCAAATTCAAATAAGGGATCAATAATCCTAACACGAGATGGAAACTCATGATGCTAATTTAATGAGATATATAATTCAAGTCTGGTCAAATACCTATACAGTTGTATCTAAATATATGTTGAAAACACACATTTCCTTATGGATATTGCTCCAAGCCTAATGACACGCAAAACGTTAACAAAAGAGGTGATTAGCAAGTCAATGATAATTATTGCCCTCTTGTAATAGGTGATTTGCCAATTCCTATTTTTATTCAAATATAGTGTATCACGACTAATACGACTAACCATATGCATAATGACATTCTGTCAAGTATTAGTAGGATCGGAGGTCAATCCTTAACAGGTTTCGAAGTTGTTCACTATATTTGCGCTCACATACAAGTGATTAATGGCTCATGATTGAGGGACTTTATGGCAATAAGGTAACTTAGGCAATATCAAGGTAATGATGTAACTAGAGTATTTGTGCTCTTCCTAGCAATTATTTCTGTTGAACATAGAAATATCATATAGAAATAATGGAATCATTCAGGATAGTATAGTATAGTCAAGTATCATGCCACAATAATCATTTTGGAAACATTATCATCTGAGTATCAGTATTTCAGTTAAGTATTTCGCCACATTATCATCTAAGTATCAGTATTTCAGTTAAGTAATTCGCCAGTAACATATATTTATCACATCTTAAGACATAAACTTCATCAGGTAAATATTAATAAGGAAATTGATTTAAATCATATAATTTATTCATATACTTATAAAATTATCAAAGTATATGTAAGCATGTATCTCCCCCAATGAGTTAAAAACAAGTATTGAAAATGGGGCTATGACTCACCTTGATTGACACGGGAATGATGAAAAGTAAGGTTGGATGAGATTATGAGAATGATTATGGAAACGTCTTTAATACAGAACCTGATAAATAAATTTATCTGAGAATTTAACCAAATACTATTTGGTAAATGAATAATGATTAATCGTTAAGATGAAAAGATGATATGCGAATGAAATTATTATGTTTATAATAGTATGACGAGATATGCTATTATTTCTAAAGTTTTCCTTATTTAACAATGATGATAATAATACGTAAAGATAATTAGTTAAAATGTCGTTATATATATTATTAACGTAAAAATAACTAATATATAAATAAAATGTAATGAAAATGCATATGACGTGATGGGGTGACGTAAAATAGAAAATAAAATAAGAATGTCAAATATAATATGTTGGTCCTTGTCCTTTTCCAGTTTTTACACTTTTTATACTAACGGCGTTAGCGTTGCACCGTTAGTCCTTTTTATATAATAATTGAATTTATAGTCCACTACTTGTCCAATATAGCATTCTAAGCTTGGAATATTAACTAATTCCAATTTTTATCCTAATGTTTCTGTTTTTTACAGTTTCAGTCCCTGTTTTAAAGGTTTGAAAATTTTAGTCCTTTTATGTGTCGTCGCGTTACATTTTTAGTCCAAAGTTACAAAAATTATTAGAAAAATTATGTTAAATTTTCCGAAGCTTATTTAAGTAATAAAAAGCTTATTTTGACAGCTTATTAGGCCAAGAGCTTATTTTTCAACTTATGGGCTTTTAATGAACCAAAACAAAGGCCCAATAAGAAATCGAGAGGCGAGGGCATGGAAATAGTTTTGGGCCTGGACTTGGACTATTTTTGTGATTCTAAAAACGTATTTTGTGGGCTCGATGGACTGTTAAATCGTTATGGCTTATTGGGCTTAAAAGTCCACGTCGCATGTAGTGTTAGTTTTTGGACATGAGTTTTGGGATTCACTTTGGTGAATTTAAGGTGTCGAGACGTGAGTATTTTTACAAGTTATTTATACGAAAGTGATAGCTAGATAGGTGGTCTATTAGATGGTGTAAAAATATAGTATGCTCGTTAAGTAATATTTTAAATTATACGTGCGTTCCTTAGGTTACTTGTGCTGTATTAAAAGACTTAGAATATTTTCTAAGTGTTTAGAGTTTTTATATCCGATCGTATCTAGGTTTAAAATAAGTTCGTATGACGCATGAAACCTAAAAATAAACGTGAAACAAGTGTGTGTCGTGACTCCTAGGCCTTCCAAGATAGAGGCTAGTCACGTTTGTGGTTCTATATAATTATACGTACGTAAAAATACACATGAAACTTTATACATTCGAAATCATTACTATGCGATGCATGGTGAGGTAGAAACGTAAGAAATGAATTAGAGATGATAGGAGAGGACTTACTACACCTCTAGGATGGTAGAGAGTCGAGAGTGATTGAAGGAAACACAAGAAAAATCCCACGTTCGCTAACTACAACTTATACGTTTATATTTAATATCCCATTTTCTTTACAAAGCTTCCAAATTATTTAATGATACAAGCTGGTCTTCCAGAGGAGTTTTTGTAAGTGAAAGAGAGTTAGAAAGGTGATATTTAGTGAAGGAATAAAGGTGGTGAATGAGAGGTACATATAGAAGTATTTTTAGAAAATGTATCGATTCAAATAATGCAAGAAACATAAATAACTATACATGTCAGGGAATGGATGATTCTTAGACCTTATATGACTTTAAGAGGAGTATGTGAGAGCTCAAAACAAAGAGAGTTGTCTTGGTGAGTCAACATATATGTCGACTAGTATATTTAACCATACACGACTTTGAAAAATCGTGTGAGGCTTGGTTCTAGCTGATGAAACTCGAATATAATCATGAAATAATGTTCGAAATATTGTTAGAATCATTTAGAAACAAACCGGGATTAAAACGATTAAGTTTTGAATTATTGGTTATGTCGAATGGGTTGTTTTAGGACCGATCACTTTGCCTTTCAAAAACATATCAAAACTCGACTTATGGATCTGAGCTTCGTCACACTAATATTCGGCAAGGTGAGAAATGAGGTAGTATAAAAATATGCATGTGTCGTGTTTAAGAATTGAGAGAACGAGAGTTGTTTTAGAGGATAGTTTCTAGTCGAACTTTATATAAATCATAAAATGGATTTTGGTTTGGGCCGATTGGGTTTGGGCTGATGAATAGTAACCGGAAATGAAATGTTTGGGCTGAAAATATTAGGGCCCGTTTAGTTGTAATTAGTTTTAATTAGGATTAGTGAATTTTTAATATTTTGTTAAACGTGTCGAGAACTTGTTTCGTCGTTTGGTGAATTTTGTGATATCGTAATCGTGACCATTTAATAAAATAAGAAAATTTCAAATTTTCCTGTAAAAATGGTGATTAAAATAATGACAGAGATTAATATATAATTAAACGTTGTTAATTATATGGATTTTTGCGAGGTTTTACAGTTGTAGGCTCGGTTGTTGCTGCAGAGTGCAATGAAAATAAGAAAGTTAGTAAAGGAAGATAAAATTAAATGAATGAAACTGAACATGCAGATAAAAGATATGGTATTTAAAGATAGAAATACAATTTCTTTTTTGATAGGTATATTATAACATGTCATTGTTTGATAGTTATATTGGTTGTGTGTAATATTATGTTTATGTCATGTTTGCATGTATTATTGTAAGATATTATTAGCATGAATAAAATTTGGTAGTTTGTTTTTTGTGAAGGACATTTTTCTTTTTTTCTTTTTTCATTTTTTACATTTTTTTTAGAAATTTTATTCTTTGTTTCGGTCTATATAAAGGTGGTTTTATTATGCCATTTCCCAGACATGTTATAGGGGAGAAGTATGGGTGCAAGACCAAACATTGAGCAGTTAAAAGAGTCATGTGGTTCTAATCAGCTTCAACATTGCTTCAAGTATCTGTTTGTGCAAGAATGGAGGGAGAATGAGGATCTTATTAGATACAATGGGCAGAAATGTGTTGATCTTGAGGCTAATATTTAGAGAAGAGACCAGCTAATGCAAGAGGGTGAATCTTTTGGCCCGTTTGATAATGTGGGGCCTGATGCGGTTGAATGCATGGCTGAGACACAGCAGAGAGACCAAGATATCTTATCTGCGTTGGTGGGTGTTTTGGATCTAGCTCGTAAGGGCAGAACTGAAAAGGAGCGTCATGTAGGTTTGATGGATTTGAAGGGTTAGTGGTTCCTTGTTTTGTGGTTGGTAGCTGCAAGTGTTCTGTCAACAAGGGTGTTGAGATTTGAATGTCCTTCTATTTCCGTGTGTTTTGTCTGTTTAATTATGTTTATGGTGTTCAAGTTTACTTAGTGTGTGTTTGTAAAGAAGTCGGTATGAATAAAATGCTATTTTTGTCTGTGCAAATTTCTGTTTGTTTTGTGATAATTGCATGTACCAAGTAATAGTGGCAGAATTGTAAAAGAGTAAGCAGATCGATTAAAAAAATAATGTCTATTGGTGGTTTATGAATAATAAAAGATGGTCAGAAAAGCAGTGGACGTGAGTTTTTGTAAGTGGTGACATGTGGGCATAGTTTAAAGGTTGTGCATAACCATTGTATTATTGTGTCAGTTTTGATATGTGAGCCCGTAAATTTGTGTAAGTGGAAATAGGCAACTGGGTGGTATTGTGTGGATGGAATGTAAAGCTGTTGTATAAATAGTGCGCTATTTTGTATTTGGTATTACGTGTAAGTAGAAAGATGCAGATGCATTTGTAAAATATTGCATTCAAAGATGGCAGTCAGTGTTGTGTAACTTGCATTTATAAATATTGATGTGTCCTATATTATTTAAATAAAATTGAGGTGCATTGAAAGCAAATCTCCAGTGAACCTACAGAACAGTGGTGTATATTAGTGTTTTGTTTTTATGTGAATCAGCCAAGCTTTCTAGTCATGCCTGGGTAATATTTTTTGTGCAGATACTTTTATAAGTGGTATTTGACTATACACATGTGGGATTTTGGTTGTATGCAAGTAAAAGATATGAGCACAGTGGTGCACTATTTTTGGTTTCGCTATTTAAGACTACATAGCTGCAAATTTATTTTGCACCAGGCAGTTGTTAAATTTTAAATAAGAAGTAACAAAGCAAAAATGTCAAGGCATCCTAGGTGTGATCATCTTAGAGCTGAGGCTAATTCTAAGAACTGGTCAGAGGCATTTGTTCTTTATTATCGCAAAGCTGGAATTGAGGATCTTCAAATGGCTCAACAAATGAATGGTCTTGTGGAAGACTGCTTGGTGTCATTCGTGAAAGGGCTGAATTTATAGATGAACTGGAAACGATTGGAAATATTTATGCACAAAAAATGGCAGAGTATTTGAGAGAGGTCCAAGGAAAAGATGACCAAAAGGTTCTGCAAATGAGGATAATAGCGGCTGAATTGGAGCTAAATGCTCGTAACCATGATCTGTTTATTCAGAAGTTTAAGGGTTTGATGAATTTCTAAATCTGGAACTACAATGAAAAGCTGTGGTGGTGCCTATGATATGCCATCTATGTTCTTGTTCGGAATTGCAACTATGTATGTGTGTTTAATCGTTAGATGAGTGTTTGTGTAATGTCTGTGAGAGCTATATCTAAGCTCGTTGTAAGATATTTAATTGAATAAAATAGTGTTTATGTTAATTAAATACTTGATGTGTACCTCTTTGCTTCTCTGATGGCTGTGGTTGAAACAATGCTCTTTTCACCGTTTTGTTCTTACTCTCTTCAATCCCTTTCTCTTGCACACCTGTTTCTAAAGCCTCTTGGTGGATGAATGTCACAGGTGTTTGTGGTGTTGCTGTTTATTTGTAAATCCAAAGTCAATGCACTGATCTTTAGCTATTAATTTTAAGGACATCGATTGGTGAGTTAAATGACATTACCTGAAGTTGTTTCATCGTCAAGGAATGGATTATTTGGTGTTTGTAAGTCATCTTCTGCATCTTTTATTTCTTTGGCAATTTCATCGGCTGCCAACGGGAGAGGTGTTGCTGTTTGCGACTCATCTTGCTGATCTTTTTTTTCTTTAGCACTCTCTTTGTCTAGCAATGCAAGAGGTGTTGCTGATGTTTCTAGTTATTCATAAGCAAAAGGATCAGTATATACATGTGGAAATGGTATCTTAAATATGATAAATTGTTCACCTAAATGCATTACCTAAAGTTGGTTGCACAACTTTGCTTGGGTCTTCTCGGATTTTCTTTTTGTTAAAAACCCGATCGAGATTAAAGTCTGTTGTTTGGCTTGATGTGCTGAAATGAAACTGGAAAATATTTTTTTCACCTTCAAGTGCGAAAATTTCTTCTGGTATTTCTTGCAAGTCCTTGGCTTTGTGGTTCGCTAGCAACTCTGAGCATGAATACCCTGTTATATCTTCTGCTGCAGAGCTAAAGAAAGTGATCGGAATTGTTGCAGAGGGATCTGTGATGAAACCTTTGAAATTATATCTGTGTATTTTATGAAGCTACGTGATTATGCTTTTGCTTGTATTTCATTTTTTGTATATCAAATAAGATTGAGCTACAGAAGTTCGAACCTATATGATGGTTTTTGCTGTGTTCCATGATTTATGCACCGGTACATTCCATCTTCTTCTTTGACTTTATAAGTACATTGGTTGCAGCTCATGTAAAACCAATCTCTTTTTGGGTTGATGCCACTGATTGTTGCCTCACTTGTGAACTTGACTCCCTGAAAATATTTGTACAAATGTTAAATGACTATGTGTTTAGCAAATCTGTGGTAAAATGCATGTTAACTTATTTTTTAGGTGTTAGTATAGTTAACTGTTTTTTTTAAAAAAAACTTACAATGTAGCTGTCTGGATCTGCTTTTAGAAGTGTTTTCAAAGGAAATCAGTTGCGTAACTTTTCTTTTTCAATATCTTCGTATGGAGTCTTGGTAACATGAAGCGGCGGACTTTTCTGGTGCCTCTCTCTGTATCTGCACAGTATTGAAAAATCAGAATGAACATGTTGTGTCAGTTATTTATGCG
>JARVZY010008103.1:0-20289 GCA_030686995.1 Artemisia argyi | reverse complement strand
GATAAAATGGTGAATGAGATGAGTTACTGTAAGCTACAGTGCGTGGGTTTGCTTCCCGTTTTAGTTATAAAAAAAAAACTCATGAATGCTTACTCAAACACTTAGGTAATAATAAATGAACATTTATTATTAAAATATTGGTTGAAAAATTACCGTTTGTCACATCCTTCCCGCCTTAGAAGGAAAACCGTCCTCGGTTTTCACTTAGAGTTACTCGATGGATTTGAGAAAAGGTGTGGGTATTTATGCTTGATTTCGTTTTCACGTTCCCACGTGAATTCGAGATCTTTGATGACCGAGACGTGAAATTTTCATTCTGAAGTAAAAATTTCTTGAGGTGACTATTCCCATCATAGCATAATCCTTCCTAAATTAGACATAGGTGATCAGGCTATGTTTAATTGAGGATTGATAATGCCATGTTCGGTTTAGTCAAGATAATATTGGGTTTAAAACAGTGTTAGCCATTCCGTCTATAAGCTTGAATTCAAAATAGTTTATAAAGGAGCACAAACGTACATAAGACGATAGCATAATAGTTTGCAGGAATTTCAAATATGATGTGTACAATAGAGAGCGTAACGGAAAAAGTCATCATAATGTCTTGACATAAAAAGATAGGGGATTCATTAGATGAAAATCCATACAATGCAACGAAAAAGAAAATCTTTAGAAAGTACAAACACTCGAGGAAATACAACCTAAGAGGTTCTAGATTTAGGTCTTATTATGTAAAGCATGGAACTCTCTTTTCTTAAACATTGTCATCACCCGTGACATTGTTGAGGTCCTGACGAGCTTCTCCTCCACCTAACGCGTATGCATTCCCACGAGTTCTTCCTCTATTCTGATTCCTTAGCTCTGGGCATTCACTCCTGAAGTGCCCTATCACTCCACACTCATAGTAGGTTATTGTGGCGTTCGGATCCATCACAAGGGTGGGAGCCTTACAATCTTTGGCTTTGTGTCCAACCTTTTGGCAGTTCCCACACTAAGTGGGGCAAGGTCCGTTGTGGTGAAATTGACACTTGTTGCACTTGGGTAAAGTTCCAGCATAACCTTTCTTTTCAACTGACCCAACAGTATAGATCTTGGCGGCCTCTTGTTGCTTGTTTTGGTTGTTGTTGTTTCTGGGGTGATCATCCCATTTCCTTTTGTTATCTACCACCTTCTCGGCGGCATCCTCGATTAATTGGTCCATTAGCTTGTTGGCCACTTCCATAGCCTCATGGAGGTCAGGAGCCTTGGAGGTAGTGACACTACCCTTGATGGATTGGGGTAATCCTCTAATGTACCTTTCCAGTAAACGAGTCTCAGTCGGGACCATTTCAGGGCACAACAAAGCTAGTTCCTGAAAATGCTGGTCGTAAGCAGCCATGTTAGTACCTTGAATTTTGAGATTCCAAAATTCAACCTCTAGCTTCATGACCTCATTGCGGGGGCAGTACTTTTTAAGCACCATTTCCTTAAAGTTCTCTCATGGCATTGAGTAAGCGGTGTCATACCCCGCAGACTTCAGATAGTTATTCCACCAGGTTAGAGCAGCATCCGTGAAGGTGAATGATGCATACTTCACCCTATCCTCATCCGCACAACTACTTATCCTAAACACAATTTCCAACTTCTTAATCCATCTGACCAATACCACTGCTCCTTCAGACCCTCCGAAACCCCCAGTCATAATCTTGCGAAATTCTTGGTAGTTGCAGCCTCGGCCATTGCCGTGATTTGGTCTGGAAGTGCCAACATCGGTGGTTGAGGTGTTTACGTTGGCTGCGGCTAAAGCTGCCGCTACTCTCTCGTCCACCAGTTGGTCTAACATTGCTTGGTTAACAGTATGTGGGACAATGGATGTAGCCCTAGCCGGGCCTGGGTTGGCTCGTGTGGTTTTGTTTGACTTCTTTCTGGGAGGCATTTTGCTACAAAAACAAAAATGAGGTGAAGATAAATAAGATCCCATAAGGAGAGATTTTATGACGCAAGAGTATAATCACCACAAGTAGAGCACACGAATGAGATCACTGACATAGGGAATGACACAATAGAGTATACAACCAAGCTTGTTAAAGATTAGGAGTCGATACGTGGCTGTGGAGACTAGGCCTTGCCTTCCAAACGACATGTCCCTTCAAGATAACAAGGAAAGGGAGAAAGACCTAGTAGTGATGTGTCCTAAGAGTAGATGTTTCGAGGAGGCATGTTTTAAGGTGATAGGTTGAGGTCGTGACCAAATGGATTGATGGATTTCTAAATGATGGTAAATTAGGTGTTTCAAAATAACTGGGCGAGCGTTCAAACTCGTAGTCGGGTAGTGAAATTGTGTAGGGGAATTAGTCGTGACAAGTACGGTATGTATTTATAAGTATGTAGAAAACACTTTTGGTATATAGTGTAAGTCAAGTATATATAAATCATCAAACGGTAAAGCATAGTATATAGTTGTGTCAAGTGAAACAGTAATTAAGGCAACAAACTTGGCAGGCAGGCATGTGATGGTCATAGGGTTTCGTTTTTGTAAAAGTAGTTATGGTCTAGGTTTGAAAAATACCCAGTTCTCTATAACCAAGGCTCTGATACCAATCTGTAACACCCCCAAAATCTGGTTTAGCGGAAGCATACATGTTACTGGGGTGCTACTCAATTGGTATCATAACACAAGTACAAAGAACGGTTTTTATCTCAACCATTTAGAATAACTTTCATTATCGAAATATTCAAATTTACATCGTTCAAAAATAGTGTGGAAATATAGGCCCATGAAAAAGTTTAAGCGGTCCCAAATATATGTCAAAGTTGTCTATGACCATGCCATGCCATGCCAAAACCTTCAACAGTTAGCTATCGCCTTAAACTTGAAAATACATGCTAAAAAGTGTCAACACTAGGTTGGTGAGTTCATAGGTTTATAATAAAACAGTAAGAGTAATATGAGTTTAATAAAAAGTTTTGTGACCATTGTGTCGCTCACAATGTCATGAAAATAAATGTATACCGTTGAGTAAAGTTTGCAATGTGGACCACAAGAGTTAGAGTTTGTTTGACCGGTTCATTTGGTTATGTGACCAGTTCATTTGGTCATGTGACCAGTTCATTCGGTCATGTGACCAGTTCATTCGGTCATGTATGTACATAGCATTTGGGCCAGTTCATTCGGTTACACGGCATAAATGATTTGAGCACTTGTTTCAATGAGGAAAATAATCAAGTATATAGCAGGTAAACACATAATGCATTCGAGTAACCAAATCAAGTATTTCAGCCAAACAACAAAGTTTGTGTAAACAATTCACGTATCCAAATAAACAAGCATTGAGTTTAGTTAAAAACGAGCATGTATTCTCCCCCAAAACAGTTATAAAAACAAGTAAAAGTAGGGGGCCATGAACTCACCTCAGTAGAGTATGCAATAATTCAAGTGATTCAAGTAGAGTGTGGCACCAACACGCGACCTAGATTAGTAAGGCATGTTTTAGTTCATCGATCAAGTTAAGACTCAACGAGGTTTAAATAAGTTTTAGAAAAGAAGTTTTAAAGCACTTGTGTCGTTGTTGCTTGTGTGGCAGTGTTTAAGTTTGAAAATAGTTTTCTAAATGTTTGTGTGTATTGGCTCTTGGAAGTGTATAACAAATAAGACCTCGAGAGTGTGTATTCTTTGGTTTGGAAATAACCAACAACAAGATGAGAGAAGAACGGATGTTAGACGTTGACGGAGAATTGATGACATTAGTATTAGAAGTACTCATACTTATTTAACTAACTGTCTTTATATCTACATTTAAAATGTTTATATTTATTATAAATATATATAATTAAGTTGTTGTTTTATTGAAAGTGTTTATATTTAAAGTAAACTAGTAACTATATACTTTAAAAGAAAATGTAGGTTTGTTTAAAATGCTTGTTGTTCGTTTAGTAGAGTTGTTAAAAGTATGTAGGGTTTTTACGAAAGTTGGGCGTGACTCGAATATATGTTTAAGTAATAAGCCGTTGCATATTATTTAGAGAACTCAAATAAACTTTTATAAGTCGAATTATTTTAAATACATTTAGATATGGACCAC
Organism: Artemisia argyi; assembly: GCA_030686995.1. Lineage (NCBI taxonomy): Eukaryota > Viridiplantae > Streptophyta > Magnoliopsida > Asterales > Asteraceae > Artemisia > Artemisia argyi. The sequence goes on along the minus strand of JARVZY010008103.1, from coordinate 16,228 downwards.
TTGTAGTAATCATAAATTCAAAACTTAAAGTTTGATTTAGTCTCATTTTATAGGTTTTAAATGTATATGTATATAGCTTTGCCTATCATAAGTGTTATAAACTCGATTTAAATTATGCCGCGAACTCGTGGTCGAGTGATATGAATTGAGTCATGTCGAGAAATTATGTCGAGATTGGAATGTCGAATCATGAAAGGAATAAGTCGCGGAATAAGTAGAAACGAAACGAGCAAACCAAACGCATGCTTATGTCAGTTTTTGAAAATGAAAGGAGTTGAGTGAGCCCGTTGGGCTTTAACTCATTCACACACACACACACACGACCAAGTTTTGGATTTCTGTTTGCCATATTACATGTTGCAACATTCAGTTGGGAAGAAGGAAAGGAACATGTTTTGACACTTAACAAGAAGAAAAATGCTCAACAGTTTCCTGCTTTTTGACTTGATGAGGGACACAACTAAGGCTTATTAACCTGCTTATCACGCTACTTGAGCGACCCATTTTAGTCTAAGTTTAAGGAACGTAATTGACACAATCAAGTGAGGTCAAAAATACACTCACCTTACAATAATTCGACTTGACCAAAATGACTCAAAACCATTTTCTTAACAGCTCAAGTTTTTATCAAGATTTAACTAGCTCTTAGCCAAACTTGGCACAAAATAATATTTCAACAACTTCTTAGTTCAATTGATCGAGCCAAGTAAATCAACACAGTGCGAACAAACACAAACCAATCTTTATGACTTTAAACCATTTTATTTCTTAGTACCAAACAAATGACATAAAGCAAAGTTACCCATTCCCTAAATCTATATACATTAATGAGTTTTAGTGTTTTTTGACAACAGGTAGTAACAAGAATCAAACTACTCTCTTTTGTTTGAGTACTTTGATCACAGAAATAAGCAAGACCAAACATCAATTTAGACACCCATTTTTGATTCGGCATAAGCCAACATTTAAACACTTAATGCTAACAAGCAAAGCTTGAAACAAATAGTCTAGTCGTTTACATCGCAACCTCATAACGGTGCAGATTTACAGGAAAACGCAGAACCACGAAAGTAAAACAAGGACAACGCTTCCACATTCGAGCCAAATTAAGTCCGTTTTTTATTAACTTAAAACTTTTAATCCTTAACACACAAGAACAATAACAAGTTGACTCATAACAAAGGACTAGATTAACGAGATTGTCACCATCTCAATATCAACAACTCAGTAACATCAACAAGGGGGAAAACTTAAACCACATATTTATTTATTCAACACTCGATATTAAAAACAAACTAAAATAACACGTAGGAAAAACCATAGATTCGAACAAAATAAGAAAGATTAGTATCCTTACAACAATAGAGTCGAGTAACAAGGGAGACCAACAAGAATCTGTAACACAAGCCCAAAATCCGATTTGGCAAGCAATCCACACGCCTCTTGGACCCAGAATTCGATCTCTTTAGAATGTTAACTATGAAATTTGTTGTGAAAATTTTTAGGTGTGTGGACTCATGTGTGAATCGACCTGGGTTTTAAGAATGTAAATAAGGGTGATTTTGATTCCTCTTCCTTGGGCGTCAGTCGGCCTTGATTTCGTTTATGGAAACCGTCCCCCCAACTTCAAACAAGGTGGTCCGTCTGTGCCCCTCTTGTAGCCTCGTGGTTGTTATCAGTGGCTCAGCCTGGAAGTGGGGATTGAAGTAGCGTAGCAGATGGAGATAAGAAGGAGCAGGTTTTGTTTGTATCGATGGAAGAGGGAGACAGCAAATGAGAGGATAATGCTTCATTATTATTATTATTATTATTATTATTATTATTATTATTATTATTATTATTATTATTATTATTATTATTATTATTATTATTATTATTATTATTATTATTATTATTATTATTATTATTATTATTATTTTTATTATTATTATTATTATTATTATTATTATTATTATTATTATTATTATTATTATTATTATTATTATTATTATTATTATTATTATTGTTTTACGTTTATAATTAAAGGGAGTGGGATTTGGTGTACAAAGTATATGTATTAATTGTGTTTTATTACTCTTGCGGGTATTAAGTGTACCCGAGTCTCGTTGAGCTCCGGTTTGTTATAAATGAAGTCCCAGGTAGTCATGAATACTACCTTCGTTGTTTCCAAGTGTGTTTTATAATAAAAATTATAAAATCATCGTTTTTTTTAGCTTTGATTTCAACGAATGTGAATTTTGCCTTACTAACTTAGTGCTGGTACGCGTGTGGTGTTTTGGTGCGAGAGAATTCTCGTGTTTGATCAGCAATGATCAGTAACAGTTAGAAAATGGCACATTCACATTTTATGATAAAATGGTGAATGAGATGAGTTACTGTAAGCTACAGTGCGCGGGTTTGCTTCCCGTTTTAGTTATAAAAAAAACTCATGAATGCTTACTCAAACACTTAGGTAATAATAAATTAACATTTATTATTAAAATATTGGTTGAAAAATTACCGTTTGTCACAACATATATCAGAAATTCTTCGTATTCTTGGACATTATTACAAACCTAAGTTGCAACAATTATTCTAGGTTGCTCGTAGAAGTTCTCACGGTATATCCATCATTCTCATTAAACATCATCCAACTCACGGTTAGTTCATAGCCCCACTTTCCATTACTTAATTGTTTTACAAACCCTTTGGGGGAATACATGCTATTATTTTTCAACCGAACACAATGCTTTTAAATTGTATGCTTGCCTGATTGTTTTATTATCACTAAGTACCATCCTTGCCAATCCAAGATCCCTTATTATGAACCATTTAATCACTAGTAATAGTGAGCGCGAATATTGTGAATAGGCCTATTGGGATTGACGAATCCCATTTGTATTGACTAAGTTCAAACAAATGCATTAATATAGGTATGACGGCAAAGTACCTACCGCGATAACTCCGCCGATTGATATTGGTACCCGTTAACGTTCTGGTGTCATGAGCTTAGTGTAATAATACGTTTTATGGGCGTATAACAACGTAGCCCATCGTTTTCGAGTCTAATTAGCTCACACTACCAACATATTGTGTTCAACCATCTAATAAACTCTATGAATTTCACTCAACCTTTGTGTTGACCTTTTAAGCATGTATTTCAGGTCCATGATGATTAAGGATGGCACGGAGGGACACGGATATTCAAGAGGGCTATAAATTTTATTATCATTCGAAAAATCATCTAATGTAATTTGTAAACATGGAACCATCTGGGACCTCATTTTGTAATCTCTGATATTTATATAATTTGAATGATAAATCTTTTAAAACGACTCAATTAGAGTTCGTTTTCTATTATTGTGACTATTGTGCTATCAAGTAACACCCAGTTTAAATTCTGCTGCATCCATGAATTGGGGGTGTTACAGTAGCTGATGTCAGGGATTCTTCCTTTGAATATCTCATAAGGAGTCTTATTGTGTCTTTTCACAATGATGGACCTATTTTGAGTATAGCAAGTTGTTCTGACTGCCTCAGTCCAAAAGTGTTTTGAAAGGACTGAGCCATTCAACATTGTCCTTGCAGCCTCAATGAGTGTCCTGTTCTTCCTTTCAGCTACTCCATTTTGTTCAGGAGTATAAGGAGAAGAGAAGTTCTCAGAAATACCTTTCTCATCACAAAAACACTCAAGGTCCTGGTTTCTGAATTCAGTACCATTGTCAGTTTTAATCTGTTTAACCTTGACATTATTTTGATTTTCAGTGTTCCTGACAAAGGACATGATTGTATTAGCTGCCTGACTCTTTTTGGTCAGGAAGTAAACCAAAGTGTATCTTGAGTATTCATCCACAATGACCAGAGTATATTTCTCATAGTTAATAGACATTGGACTGACAAGTCTAAAGAGGTCCATGTGAAGGAGGTGAAGGCAGCTTTTGATGGAGAAGGTTTGTTTGGTTTTGAATGATGCCCTGTGGTGTTTACCTTTCTCACAAGCAGAACATGGCTTGTCTTTTGTAAACACCAGGTATGGAAGGCCAAGAACTTTATTCTGTTTGGCCAGGTTGTTGATACTTTTGAAGTTAAGATGAGAGAGTCTTCTATGCCAGAGCCAGTTGATTGTTTCACTTACCTTAGTGAAGAGGCAAGTCCCATTTTGACTAAGGGTTGACATGTCTAGGACATAGACATCATCCCTTCTAGGAGCAATCAACACAAGTTCCTTGTTAGCATTAAAGATGGTTCCTCTCTTGTCATCAAACTGAACTATGTATTTTGCATCACATAGTTGACACACACTGATAAGATTGTACTTGAGACCATTAACATAAGCTATTCTTGTAAAAACTATACCATTGCAGTTTACTGAACCATAACTGTCAGTGGGAGCTAATGAGCTATCACTAAATACTACCTTGGGTCCTGGTTCTTCCACATATTTGTGCAGATAATGCTTCACACCAGTCATACTCCATGAGCATCCACTGTCTAGATGCCAAACAGGATCCTTGGTATGTTTCTGCATAAATAGTAAACTGGGTTAGTTTTTCTTGTTAACCTACCTCCTAGTGGGTGTCCTCAAGGACTTTTTGAATTTAGCAATTGAGTCATGGTCTGAGGTAGAGTGAACTGAGCTTCCACAGGTTTTCCATTTGATGGTTGATGAAGACTTAGTAGACTGAGAGGTGCTGGGGGTGATGCCTCTTCTGGCATGAATAACTCCATCATGTCCTCTGTCATCATGGGAGGGGTCACCACAAATGTTACAACATTTGTTCATATACAATCATCAGGAAGGTGATCATTAAACCCACAGTGAGGACAAGGCAGGAAAGGCTTTGCCTTTTGTCTTTGTTTGGAAGGAGAGGCATATTGATGACCTTGTGCTTTGTAAAGTCCTTGTGCATTCAGGGATGCATAGTGAGAGTTGTGAGCAGAAGTCCTGTGGTCCTCTTGTTTGCATATCATGCAAAACAGGATTCTGTAGCAATTATCAGTGGTGTGGTTTGGATAATTGCAAAGTTCACATCTCACTGAAGGTTTGGATGAGGATTTTGGTTTGGAGGAACTTGAGGAAGTTGGTGGTTGTTTAGATTTTGAACCAGAGAATTTTTCAGTGGACTCAATTTTTTCACTCAACTTCCTGACAAGTTCAGCTCACTGATCATATTTAGAATCAGTAATATCGGGTTTCACTTTAGTGGATACCGAAGGTGTGTGTGTTTCAGTGGGTACAGAGGTAGGTATCTTCAGGATAGTTCTCCCTAAACCTGATTTCTCCTTGGGAGAATGTGGTTGATAGACAGATGGGGTAAGATCAAAACTAGGTGCAACACCCTGAAGTTGTTTTAGTGGAGGGAGTGGTGATTGGGAATCTGAATTAGACTCAGTGATGGACTCAGTATTACTGGGTTCATCAGTGACTCCTAGCATTTCCTTAATGGCATGACTTTCAGGCTTTAAAATTCTTCCAGTGTTGAAATTTGGCATTTTACTATCAAGATTGACTCTTTCAATCCAATCACTAGATTTTGGTGCAAGTTCTTTGCTAGAGAGTTTGTTAGCTGATAGAAAGGCTGTTGCATGGTTACTCTCCCCCAGACACTTCAGTGAGTTAGTCTTCACCCAGTGAAGCCTTTTTGGTACTAGTGTGTGACTCAATGTGTCAAAGAGTTTGGGGTTTTCTTGAGTCCAACTCCAAATGACAGCCTTTTCTTTCTTAAGTTCTTCCTGAAGAGCATGATTTTGTTTTACAAGTTCAGAATTTTGAATTTGAAGAGTAACATTTTCAAGTTTGGCTTGTTTTAAAGCAAGGAGTTCATCTCTACACTGATTTAACTCAAAACTTAGTTTGTTATATTTTGAAAACAAATTTAATCTCTGCTCTTCAACATACTTAAGATCAACATTTATATAATCTAAGTAAGATTTCTAGTCAGAATCATTATCCATTGAAAGTAAGATGTTTACCTTTCTCATGGTGATGCTCACCCACTCTCCATTCCTTGCATGACTCTTTCCCACAGCTAGCTTGTTGTCTTCTGAGAGAGCCATCAGGGCACTGACATGAACTTCTTCATCCTCATAGGACACTTTTTCCTCGTCCCAATCAAATGTTTCAGCATCTAGCCATTTGTTTTTAGCCTGAGCAGGTTTAGGGGCTTGAGGTGACTGAGTGACTGAGGAAGCTGACTCAAGAAGAGCAAGTTTGGCCTTGGCCTTTCTATACTTGGCTTCAAAATCTTTTTGAGGAATTATTTCAATCTTGTTTTGAAAAGACTCACTGGATTGAAGCATTTTTGGTTGAAACTTGCTAGTTCCTAAGAAAGAGTTGTTTCCTAAGAATTTGTAAGATGGTTTTGAGGTTGTTTTTTAGAAACAATCTTTTGCAAAATGACCCTTTTTTACCAAATTTAAAACATTCAGTGTTGTCATTTGCTTTTGTGTTAGAAAATTTTTTGTTTCTTTTAATAAATCTTTTTGAGTTTGCAAGGAGTCCCCTTTCATGAAATTCAAAATGACCCTTTTTACCACATTTAAAACATTCAGGTACTCCTCACTAGTTCTTTCATCAACCTCATCATCAGATCCATCTTGAAAATCATGCACAACACCATTGGAATAGAAAGCAGTGGATATGGGTGAGGAGGTCTGGGTCTTTTTTGTCTCTTGAGCGTTCTTGGAGTCAGGGTATCTCCTTGAGATTAGGTTATCCTTATAGAGAAATTTACCATAGATATCAGGAAGCTCAAGATTTTGAAGGTGATTTGCATTTCTCATACCTTGAGAGAAGTTTAACCACTTCTCAGGGAGACTGTTGACAAAGCCAACATTGATTTCATGCTTAGACAGGGTGACACCATCATTGGTCAGTTCATTGAGGAGGGTCTTATACCGGGTGTAGGTCTCTAAGAGACTTTCAGAGTCTTTGGCCCTGAAAGTATTGTACTCAAGTTTCAGGTCCATGATCCTGTTTTCCTTGGTATCTGAAGAGCCTACATAGTTGTGACTCAAGCCAGTCCATGTCTGCTTTGCAGTAGGACAGTTGATGACTGATTCCATTATATCGTCAGGAAAACAAGATATAATGATGTTTTTCAGGCATTGGTCTTGATTGACCACCCTCCTCTCATCTTGGGTGCACTAAGCTTAAGGTTTGATTAAATCTTGAGCAGTTTTAGGGACATATGGACCATCATTAATAAGCTTAATGTAATACGGTTCCATCTCAGTCAAGTAGCAAAGCATGCGCTTTTTTCACTTCTTGAATTTACCAACCTCAAGTCTAGGGGCAGTAGCAGAATAGCTTCCACCCTTTTTATCTACAAGTTGGGGAACATCAATATCAGCTATGGTAGGATCTTGATTTTAAAAACTTTGAGCAGTCTTTAGTTTTGAAAAACAAATTTTGAAAAGTTTTACAAATCAGAGGCTCTGATACCACTTGTTGGTCCCTTTTACTAGGTTAATAATAACTAATGAGTTAAACTAACCAAGTTCCATGACTTTAAACAAAGATCTAAATGATTAACAACAAATAAAACGTAAAGATAAGAGACACAATCTTTTCAACGTTTAATTTTTATTGGAAGTAAATCAAAGAATTATACCCCAAGTGTTTGCGGAATAACACTTGGGATTGAAATGACAAGTATGGTATGACTCCTCTCTAAACCCAAACAATGTTTGAGTGACAACTAAAGGTCCTACTGAGCTATCTCAGGGACTGTGTTGTTCATTGGAGGAAAAGTTGTTTGTGATTGCCTAAATATTAATTGCACAAACTTGCCAACTTTTACTCCTCACTTATGCTACCTGTTTATACACAAGTAAATTACAACATTACTGATAAAGACAAATTGATGACCTAAGCTAGTAGAGACAAAATACTTACATATTTTGTCTCTGTTACAATGGACTATATTGGATAAAAGACAATGTGCCTTTTTTATGCACAGTGATGAAACCATCCTGACTTTATGCCTTTCAGGGAAAGTTTGACTTCAGGTTGATAGGACACCCATTCATAGTTTCAAATGTTCCCGCTTTGTCCCGCCCATTCTTCAGTCTTCAGGTCTTTAGTTTTCAGTACTTCAATAGTTGTTGAGGAGTCTTGGGGGTTCAGTGAGTTATTGTCATCCTCACCGAACCCATCACCTTCTTCTTTGGCTTAGATGCCACTCACTGAGTTCCGCCTCACTGAATGGAGAACCTTTCGTCTTAGGCTCGTTCTAAGCATCTTGAAGATGACTCACTGAGCAACTGTTCACTCAGTGACTTGTTAGTGTTTACGGATATTAAACACTTAGGTTATTTTATGTTCAAATCCTAGTTAGAGGAAGTTTGGGGAATTCAGTGACCCAACACTTTCGACAAAAAAAAGTTTATTTTTCGTTTTCTTCATTTTTTTTTTCTTTTTTTTTTCTTTTATGTTTTGTTTCGTTGTTGAAGCTTGCATGAAAAAATCACATGTGATTAAACCCAAATTTGAATATATTAATAAAACCACATGTGATATTGGTGTTATATCACATATGATTTTATTACATATCATATGCGATTTAATACTAATATCACATATGATTTCATTAGAATATTTAAATTAGTGTTTAATTACATTTGATTTCTCATGCAAGTTTCAAAAATGAAGAAAAAGACGAAAAAACGAAAAAAATTGAAAAAAATGAAAACAGTGTAAAAAATTTTAAAAAAATTGTCGAAAATACGCCAAAGTACCCGTCTATAGAAAAATAATTAAATGTTGGTCGTGGTGGTATAATTTGTTTTGTCTAACGATTAACGGTTCATGAGATATTTAAATTATATAAAATAGGTGAAATATTAAAATGATTTTAATCTTAGTTATTGATTTATTAATTTATTTTTAGATTGATGGTTGGGATAAGACTCTTACTATGTGAAAAAAGTTTGCCCACATTTTTAGACAGATTAGAATTTGTGTTACTAAAATATGACCAATTTCAGAGAGAGACTGTAAAATCAAGTGGCTAAAACAAGAATTATAGAACTTCCGGTATACAGCGTGAAATATGATAAAGCAACACATGCGTAAATGAAAAGTGTCATTTTCCTCAGTGAAGTCATCACTTGCGTGAAATATGATAAACAAACACATGTGTAGTGAAGTCAGCTCTTGCGTAATTTTATACCATTGACAGTGAATAGTGATACAAACGACCGACATATTTTTCTAGTAGCAGTTTAACGTATGCCATGACAAATTATGCTTTTAAGGATGGTGTAGTGCAACAAAGTTTTCTCCAAAGTATTAGTCTAAAACTATAAGCATTCCTTATTTTTCTTTTCTATATATTGACCCTTAAAACTTTAAATTTTCACACTTCTTCTAGATGCCATGATCTTAATATTGCTAGAAAAGAATTGATGGAGACTTTACTTTTATAACCATAAAATTAATAATGATATTCGTCACGCACATTCGGCGTTAAAACCTTTTTAACGCATGTTAATCTTGCGTTAAACGTTGCATGCGCTGCGTTAAATGGCCTTAACGCTTCGTGTTAAAGTAGTAACGTTGAGTTAAGGGACGATTTGGTCTAAAAAAAATCATTTTAAGCTCTCCAACGAGCTAATTTCTAACTGTTATTTAACATATACATATATATATATATAGAGAGAGAGAGAGTTAACATATACATATATATATATATATATATAGAGAGAGAGAGAGAGAGAGAAATGAAATTTTAACATTTTGTTTTGGAAACAGGTGTAACTGTGTAGAAATGAAATTTTAACATTGTGTTTGATTTTTAATTTTGGTTTCAAGTTTTCTAGTGTATATTACTAGCGAGTGGTCCACTGGGCATGTCTTATTCAGTTAAGCGTGCCTAGTGGAGAGTAGTACCGGTTTGGGTGACTAAACCGGGAAGTCCTCCCTTGTGGACCACTGCCCTGTCGGTACGATTTCAAAGTCCTTCAATGAAGGTTTCAACCCACCAGGGTTCGAATCTGGAGAAGGCAGGGTTTACTTCAAATTAAGTGTCGTGCCTTCGGGCGGCTTAAGTTGAAGGTTTTCCCCCCATCGGGTTTCAAATTGGACATGGATTTCCCTTAAAGAAAGTAACCGTTCAAAAAAAAATAGCTTTTGCTTAAAAAAATTAAAATAAATAAAAGGTCAAAGTAGTTACTTTTGAAAAATAATAAAATAATGCATTATAGAGCATGTGGCTGTTGTCTATTTATGTCTTCTGAGTGTGTGGTCTCTGTTGTATCGTATTTCCCTTTCTCTTCTTTGCGTTTATAAAAGAGAACGTATCCATTCGCTTCATTCATTCAGGTTTATGATATTCTATAAATCTTATATATAAATCTCTTGAATCTATATCAGAATTAGGAGCTTTTTGACAATGGCTGAGAAAATCCCTCTTATGACTCCCTTCAAGCTGGGAAAATTTGATCTTTCTCATAGGTTTGTATTTTCTTCTTTCTTTGATCCATTTTCTTAGTTTATGAAATTATTTGATAAAATGTCAGACATAAGTATCTTCCCGATTTTTTTTTTTAATTAAATTAAATTATTTGTTAGCAATATTTTCTCATTCAAATTTGCAAGGCTATTTGAATTTGTGTGTAATAAAACTGATTCTTGATTTTTATGTTTTGTAAATAATTTTTATAATGGTTTTCTATGTTGTAAAATATTGTTTTGATTATTGATTATAAATCCAAAATTATCTAGTTAAGCATGCTTTAACTTATCACGTGTTTTATCATCTTACTCTGATTTTAACTGTTTTGTTGTGCTAACTGATCCATTATGTGTTTCTTCAATTAATGTTTCTATAAATTGATGACAGCAAAATGCGATTATTACATCTTTGATTATGGAAAAATGAAAGTTTTACCCTTTCACCTATACCTGATATTGTGGGTTTGTTTTTTTTTTTTTTTTTTTTATGAATACAAGTAATTTCTGTTTACGGTGATAAGGGGAATCCAAAGAACTAAAAGTTAAAAGGTACTTTTAAAAAAAAATGGACAATGTTGTCGGAACATGTTAAAATGGTATGGTGGAAAATGATTTTGGAACGAAGAGAGTAATTACATATTGAGCTGAACCCATAAGTAATTTACTAAAACTTATGCTTACATTTAGTCCATTTTATTCAGAGTTGTTTTGGCGCCACTTACAAGGCAAAGATCATACGGCAATGTCCCTCAGCCGCATGCTATCTTATATTATTCACAGCGAACTACCAAAGGAGGCCTTTTGATTTGTGAAGCTACTGGAGTTTCTGACACTGCCCAAGGGTATATATCTTATAATTCCAGTGGAATTTTGTTTACACGTCCTCTTTACAATGTCAATCTATAAGTCTTAAACTTAAATTTAATTTTTGTGTTCTATTAAACATGGTGTTTCCTTTTTTAAGGTATCCAGATACACCAGGTATATGGACGAAAGAACAAGTTGAGGCCTGGAAACCTATTGTTGATGCAGTTCATGCTAAAGGCGGGATATTCATCTGCCAACTGTGGCATGTTGGAAGAGTTTCAAATTCCGGTAGACAATATTTTTTATTTTTATTTTATTATTATTTTATTATTTTTAAATTTATAGAGTGATTTGCAGTGATTTACTGTTGTCTTTTAACTCCCCACATGTTTTTGGTTAGCATTATAAATTCTTCATCTGTTGAACAGGTTTTCAGCCAAATGGCCAAGCCCCAATATCTTCGACCAACAAAGGACTAACACCTGAAACACAATTTACACAACCAAGGAAACTAAGTACTGAGGAAGTCCCTCTTGTTGTTAATGATTTTAGACTTGCTGCAAGAAATGCAATTGAAGCTGGTAAGAATAATTACTGCTTCTATGTAGTCACTAGTTGGTTTATTAAATTTTGAAATAACACTCCCTGTTTCCTATGGAAAATATGATTTCATACCAGAAATGTTATGTTATAAAATATGTAGGTTTTGATGGAGTTGAGATCCATGGTGCTCATGGTTATCTAATCGACCAATTTATGAAAGACGGAGTAAACGACAGAACAGATAAATATGGGGGCTCCCTAGAAAACCGTTGCAGATTTGCTCTAGAAATAGTTGATGCTATTGTAAATGAGATAGGAGCAGACAAAGTCGGCATGAGACTATCCCCATTTGCAAACTACGGGCAATCAGCTGACTCAAATCCAAAGGCATTGGGTCTTTACATGGTTGAGTCCTTAAATGCGTATGGGATTCTCTACTGCCATATGGTCGAACCAAGGATGAAAGTATTAGGTGAAAAAGTTGAAGTCCCTGATAGTCTTTTACCAATGAGGAAAGCATTTAAAGGGGCCTTTATCTCTGCTGGAGGGTATGAAAGGGAAGATGGTAACAATGCTGTGGCTGAAAACCGGACAGATCTTGTTGCTTATGGTCGTTGGTTTTTAGCAAATCCAGACTTACCAAAAAGATTTGAGCTTAATGCTCCTCTCAATAAGTACCACAGGGAGACATTTTACACATCTGATCCTGTTGTTGGATACACTGATTATCCGTTTCTTGAAACCACGGTTTGAGTCCATTTTAATAATTCGGCTCAATTGACAGAAGAAAAGACGTGACTTGAAGAAAAACAACATATCTGATTAGTTTGAATTATACGACATTCTTTATGAAGTTAAGGTATGAAAAAATGGCAATAATGTTATTTGTGGAGAAATTATGTTGGTAAGTGATAAATGGTATAATTTGATTAGCTTAATAAGGCATGTGACCCGTACTAGTTTAGTCTCGTACTTGTCTCGTTTTGTTATTAGAGTTTTCGTATGTTTTCTATATAAAAACTAGCTTGTATTTGTATACTTAGTTTTATAATTGAATCAACTGTTATGATCTTCCAGAATTCACAAATGAAATGAAGAAGATTATATCAAGAATTAAAGAATGAGATTCGAGCTAATTGGATGATTTGTTTATTGAACGATTGAGTGTTTGTTACAAGTTGATAAGATAGGAAATGTTTACAATGAATTAAATGAAAGTAAATGAATGATTGTTTAGTGAATTACTAGTTATAATGCCCGCGCACGCACGAGTTTTTTAAAATTTTTTGAATCATATATTTTTATTTATTACAAAACAAATAATTTAATCTTTGTTTTGTTTGATTTATGATGTTTAATTATAGTTTTTTATTATTAAAGATAATTATTTAAAATTTTTAATCCTATTATTAATTGCATCTTATCTATATTTTTTGTATTTATCTTCTACTTGTGTTAATTGCATCTTATTTATATTTTTTGTATTTATCTTCTACTTGTGTTATGGATAAATATAAAATGTTACCTAATAAGAAAATAATCTTTTTTTAAATACAATTATTACTAAATAAGGTATGAATGCATTTTTTTGAAATGAAAAATTCCCAATATGGTTTTGTTTTATTATATAAAAGATACAAGAAATTGTGGTAACTAACTTTCCGCCAAATTGTTTACATGAAAATCTGTTGGGAATTACGTGCAGCTCACGTGATTTTCATTTCTCTTTAAATCTCATATCAGTACTTCCCTCTTCAAAAGCTGTGTCCCCTCAAGCATCCAAAGGAAAATCAAGAAATCTTTTGGCTATATCACTAAGAAGTTCACAAATGGCATCATCCACATTACCATTTGATCACTTAACCAAAACAATCACTTTTGCAACTGAACCAACTCTTCCCAATCTTTTGCAAGGATCTCAACTGGAATACTTACTAACTCCCCATCACTATTGCATTGTGGAAGTGTAGACACAAAATTAGGAACTGGACCTTTGTAGAGCTTCAACTGAAGACATGAAACATTGGATTAATATGTGAAGTAGTTGGTAATTATAGCTTATAAGCAACTTGCCCAACCCTTTCAATTACGTGAAAAGGACCATAATACTTGGGATTTAACTTGTTATACATGCCCAATCTCACAGTGACTTGCCTATGAGGTTACATTTTCAAATACACCCACTATCCAACAACAAATGTCCTATTTGTTCTCTTTGCATCAGCAATTGCTTTCATCCTATGGTGAGATCTTTCCAAATGAAACTTAAGCAACCGAATGGTAGCCTCTCTTGCTTCTAAAGACCTGTCCACAGTATCCACCAAGCTCTGACCTTGTACATAAGCAATAGGACTGGTAGGTGGTCGACCATATAACACTTCATAGGGAGTAACATTAGTAGAAGTGTGGTAGTTTGTGTTGTACCAATACTCAGCTAAAGCTACCCATTTGGACCAAGCTTTGGGTTTTTCCCCTACTGTTGACAACTTCAGTTTGACCATCAGTTTGTTGGTGGCCGGTATGAAGTAGACATAGATGTAGGCTCACTTGTAGCATCTAAAACAACTCCTTCCAAAACAGACTGTGAAAGGATGGCTTAGTGGAATGAAGTTATTGTACTTGCTATCACCTTGGACAACCCATGAAGCTTATACACATTATCGAAAAATGCTTGTGCCACTTGCTCGGCTGTGAAAGGATGGCTTAGTGGAATGAAGTTATTGTACTTGCTAAGTCTGTCAACAACTACAAATATAACAGTTTACCATTTGAAGGAGGAAAGCCTACAATAAAATCCATTGGGATCTATGACCATACGAACTGTCGAATAGGGAGAGACCTGGATATGTAGCTAAATCAAGATTATTTGGTTTGGCATACATCGCACATGGCCACAAAAACCTTCACTCGTTGTCTCATCTTTTTCCAGTAACACAAACTGCTCACCCTATTTATTGTAGCATGAACCCCTTGTTGGAATATACGAAAATCATAAACATATAAACACATCAAGCACGCAGCGGAAATAGATCAAATACATGTAATTTAAATTAACCGAATATAAAAGGATGCACACCTCTTTGTGATTTCTAGCAAGAACAATAAATCAATGGAACAAGAACTATAAACCCTAATTAGGGTTTAATTGGGAATTGACTAATGAGTTAGTCGAATGGGCAACCACATTGTTAGCAAAAGTATGCTAACACTTCGTTCTCGAACACACGTACTAATAGTGTTTCAATTAGAAAAGCTAGGTTCTTGATTCACGAGCAAGCACTACTAGTTGAGCCTTAGTTGATCACTATGGATCGTCTATAGCTCAAGAAAGAGAGGAAGAAAGTGAATTTGCTTGCTAATGAACCAAGGGATGAGAAGAATGAATACATGAGGCCATGTATTTATACTATCACAAAGCTTGGAGCAAAAGGCAATCCCAAACCCTATGGGAAGTGGGTTTCGGCCGATCCTAGGCCCAAGAGGGGTCTCTAGATCCTTCTTGCCTTCTTATTTCATCTTTAGTCCTTTAACTTTCGTCTAACGGTCGTTAGGTACCGTTAAGTGCTCATTTCGTGGATTTAATAATTATTCGTCACTAAAACAATAATTATTAATTAATTGAAACTCATACGTAAAGTGTGCAATCCTGAAGTATCGAGTTCGAGTCCGGACATATTCATTAATTTTTATCTGTTAAAACTAACAGCTCCCACTCGGATATACATTAATGTAATAATGACAATGGTTAGTCTAGCATAACACGCCAATGTCCCCAGAACGATCACGAGTATGGTTTCCTGGAAAAAACCACATTTGATGATTCATCATCATACTTATCCTTTTGATTCTAATACTATGTTAATCTGGATATGGATCGAAGTCATTCCATAATTAACTAGTGTTTCTCGTTTTTATGATCAAGCAAGATTACCAATTCATCTGAACGCATTCCAGATAGACCTTGGGCATGGCCATGCAAACATCTTGTTAATCCTACGAGTGGCCAAACAGTATTAAACTTCAAAACAAATTTGAAGTAACCAAATTCTGTATTGACTACAAGCATAACCTATGAACTTTGCATCACCTCTGAAAATAATCCTTATAACTACTAGTTACGGATAGCGTTAGACTATCTCACAGAAAATGAGCTACATCCACAGTAGTTACCTGGTATCTCAAGTCTGAGGATAGATATTCATGATTTACTATAATGACAACATCCATAAGTATAATCATGTAATTGGGATTTTGACCTATATCCAAATTTTCATTTATTGAATATCATGTGAATTTGGCATGTCTAAGCATCAATATATTTAAATATATTATACCAAAACTCAGATTTGTCTTAGTTCAATGATACTCCCATATCATTAATTGACAATGGACTATTTAGAATAACTTAAGTTATTCATGGATTAAACATGCAAATATAGGATA
>JARVZY010008102.1:0-20294 GCA_030686995.1 Artemisia argyi | reverse complement strand
TCTAATAATACACAATGTACATCATTTAATGCTCCATAGCATTTTGTTATTTTTATTCAATTCAAAAGGGTATAATAGTAAAAGACATTTTCATTTTTTTTAATTCCCATTCTTCATAATTCTTAAAATTCGGATTTTTTTTTTATTTTTTTTATTTTTTTATTTTTTTATTTTTTTTACTAGCAAGTTTTCAAATTGTCATGGTGCATACATGTTTTTTTTTAAGCAAATGTGCATACATGTTTTTTTCCTCCAAATAGTTATGGTGTATACATGTTTTCAATTAGTCAAAGTGCATACATGTTTTTTTTTTTTTTTTTTTTTTTTTTTTTTTTTTTTTTTTCAAATAATCAACGTGCATACATGTTTTTTTTCTTTTTTTTTTTTTTTCCAAATAATCAACGTGCATACATGTTTTTTTAGCTAACACTTTTTTTTAATAAACTACCAATATTTTTATAAACACAAATTAAAGAACATAAATCATTATAGAAAGAAAAACAAGATTGATATACTTAAATGTTACATTTCACTTGATTACAAGTACAAAAACACATGAAATAATCATATATCTCCAAAGACCCAAAGTATCTTCATGTATAATCGTGTTCATCCACTTCCCGGTCTTGAATGATATCATCATCTTCATCAATCAATCTGAAACAAGCATGCACGAAACATAAATGTATTATCATCATACCATTTCATTCATTTTACATTAACCATAAAACATGTATGTACCCCTTTCAAAAACATAAATGTATTCCTTCAAAAAAACATAAAAAAATTTATACCAACTATAAAACACATAAAACATAAGTGCACATCTTCCAAAAACATATATGTTTTGAAGATGTATGTTTGGAACATACATGTTTTGCACAATTTAAAACACATATGCATCCATTTTAAAACCTATTCCAAACTCCTCTGTTACAGATTTTCCAAACACCCCTGTTACGCCTCGCATGCATGAAAACAATTAAACCACAAATAAATAAGAAACGAAGATTAATCGCAATAATTAGCATAACGCATATGCACAATCTTGTGTATATTAAACTAATGATGTAAACATGTTTTGTAACCATAAACACAAAACATGTATGTTTTATAATTCAAAACACAAAACATATATGTTTTATAATTTGAAAATATATGTTTCGTAAACCCGTAATTAGAATTCGAACATAATCTTTAAAATATCTACAAATACCCATGATCAAAACTAGCCCATGTATGTTTTGATTATTATTATTGTTGGATCTAAATAGCCCATCACGATCATCAATGGAAATTAAATTCAGATCTATGCCATTTTTATGTTTTTTTAATGTTTTTTAAAATTGTTAATGGGTCTGATTATTTCCTATAAGCCTTAAAAGAAATGTGTTCTACGAATACATGATCTCGAATAATACAAGACCTGGAATCATCAAGAAGTATAAGGAAAAAAAAGAGAAAAGCGAAAATTAAAATCTAACCTTATATCATGATGAAGAACCTTGCAGCAGTAGCAACATTTTTTTTAATTCTTTTTTTTTTCTTCGATCAGATAGAAAGTTTTGGGTTTTGGTTTTCGGGTTCATAGATCAATTGGTTAAGGGTTATAAATCGAGGAGAGGTTTTGGGGGAGGAGGCGTAACAGGTGAGGGAGAGAGAGGGTAGAGATTTGATGGAAGTTTTTTTTGATCGATTTGATGGAAATAGGGAGAGAGATCCGGTTTGTGGTTTAAGATAGAGATACAATCCCGAAATTTGAGGATGCAGTTATTGAAATTGAATAAAAGTTAAATACCATGTTTACCCCTACATCAAAGTTTTCAGGAAAATAACTTTCATTTATTTACCAGAATGCCATGGTGCATTTAAATGATGTACATCATGTACTATTAGTTGTAAAAAAGTAGTTTTCACAGTTCTTGCAGTTAAAATGGTTCTCGTTTGAAAGTTACACTATATATATATCTCTACATTATATATAACAGGAGGCATTTGAAGGAAATGCCCAGTCATTGTCCAGTCAATGCCCAGTAATTCAATTTCAGCCATGTCATCTGCCATGTCATCACATTGTTGCCATGTAAGCAAGTTTTTAAATTTATTTTATTTGCATTTTCCATGTCATCACAAATTATGTAATCACATTAACTAATTTTTTTTAATTAATTTCGTGTTTTTATAATTAATTTTATACTTTTGATGTGCTAAAATTCGTATTGTAAAAATGTAGTGCACAGGATTCGAACTTGGGATGAGAGGCAGAAATAAACAACACCTCAACCATTGGAGCATTCTAATGGTTGTGTTAAAATTTGCAAGTTATAATTGATATTGCATTGTCAAGGTTGTCTAATAGAGATTAGGGTTTAATTAAAACTCATTATACCGTATAACAAAAGAATGAAACAGTTCATTATCATACACCGTATATTATTTTTATCAAAACCCAAGAACCCTAATTGGGAGTATCTCTTCTCCATCATATTCAGTTTTAAACGATGAAGAAGAGGAGGCTTCTGAGAATATAGTATTCAAGGTATATTGCTACTCTTCACTATCTATGAAATTCAAAAAAGTGGGTATACATCGATCTTCATCATGTTGATTTTTTAATATTGCATCTAATATCTATAACAGGATGCGTATGTTGTATAACTTTTATGAATATTATGTGTGCTTGCCAATCTTTGTATCATGTTTTATGGTTTTTTTGACAGATCACGTGTGCAGGTTGTTCGTCAATCTTCTTTGTTGGTAATATGTATCCAGATATGTTGTTTATAATGGCTTCATGTATAAACAAAAACTATTATTCAATTGTGTGTTTGTTTTTTCTTAAATTAGATTTTGGGAAATTAAATGAATTGTTGCAGGTATGCTATTTTATTCTTGATTGTCAAAAGTTGTATGAATAACTTGCAGTGACTACATATTTTTAAGTTTTGATTTTTCATCAAATTAAGGGCGCATTAACTTCTTTAGCAGCGGTTGCTGGCTCATCTCAGGTATTAAACATATTCTTTTGCTTCACATAACTTGCTTATTTTGTTGTAACTTCGGTTTTCACTCACGCAGGAACACTTTCAAAAGTATTATGATGCACTTATGACTAACTTGAAAGCCATACTCATGAAAGCGACTGGCAAAGCTAATCGCATGCTTCATGCTAAGGTTGGTGTATAATGTATTATATCACATGTATAATGTGTACAGTGGATTATATCAGTTAGATTGATGTACGAATACTATTATATCAGGTAGGTTTTGTGTATAATGTATTATATCAGATCTATATATCATCTTACTGTATAATTGAGGTGTGTTTGGTTAGAAAACTGAAAAATCCTGAGATGATATAGAAAAGTTCTAACAATAAGTTAAGGTGAAGAAATATGTTTGCAGAAAAGCACATGCAAACACCATCTGCTACAGCCCTTTATGATTCAGTATAACAAATTTTGAATAGTTCAGATGTTGTTTATACCAATCTTTTTCCTATTCTTTTCCGTTGAATAGTTTACTTGAGATTGAATTCGGTTATTCACATTTCTCAATTGTGCATCTAGACATTACTGGTTGAATGAATCATGAGATTTGAGTAGGGGTGATTTACCATGGTTTTTTTTTGGCAGATAAAGGAATCCCTCGATGCTAAGGAACAAGAGAGTGAGTCTCACGGCAGGCTATTGAACTTGAAAAACAGGTGAATATAATAACATCATCTTTAAATATATTATTATTGATGGATTAGTATAATAAAGTATTTTTTGGTATGTTGACAATCTTAAAGAGGAATTAGAAAAAGCAAAACACAAAAAAGGATGCACTAGAGGCTCAAATAAGTGTGACCGAGGCGAAAATCGTTGAACTGATAAGGTAACATTTGAAATTATCTGCCACAAACATTCAGGACACTCACTTGTGCATGTTGCAAAATCTGATCTACCTGGAAAAGTGCATCCCACAGTGATTGTCAATAATGTGACTGTCGGTGAGTAATGTGCGACGATCTTGCTTTAAAATTATTAGTATAAAGCACGACATAATGAGGTTATACATCTGTTATTTACATAAAGTGATTTGGATTGAAATATGCAGAATAGGTACTGTTTGACAAAATTGGATGTTTTTGTATATTGGAGATTTATGTAAAAAATGAATAGATTGTTTAACGGAATATGGCGTTCAATTTTGTTACAGATTGCTCTTTTATTTGTGGCATTGTTCAGAGCCATGAATATGTAAACAAGGTAATGTATCAACTCAGGTCAGCTAAACAAAGATCGTAGATCATACAAACTAACGAAAAGCAAGTTGTGAGAGTAAAGCCCAACTAAGATATGTGTGATTTTTCTCCTCAGTTGTATCTTCTTTTATGTTATAGAATAAATGGGTCAGATAAGCCGCTTGCCCCTGTGTACCCATTCCACCCAAACATGACAATAAGAAGAGGGGTGTTATGAGCAGAATCTGAACTACCAATTCAGTTGCCCTCTTCATTACTCCCCATGACACACCATCATCCTTAAGAGGATGTTTGAGTGATGGTGGTTTATCTTTTACTTCATACTCCACAATGTGAAGTTGTAATGCTTCTAGAGGTAATAACTTCAACAAAAAGGTTGATCATGTTCCAACTTTGTATCATAATTTTAAAATTTTCTTTTTGAGCAGTAAATGTTAGAATACTTAATTTGAATTGGACAATCGTGAATAGACATGGGATAATGAAAAGAAAAAGGTACAAAATGTTATTACTAAGCATGACCCATCACATACTGAGATTGTTGTCCTGAAGAGAAAAATTTCATGTAGCTACCCAAACTTACCATTCTAAGGAGGTTAACAATAAAGAGAAGGAGAAGCTTCATGCCGAACTACAATGATCACAATCGACAAGCATAGTAGGTGAGAAGACATGTCTTCAAATCTAAGCATAAGCAGGATTCATGAAACAAGTTGTCCAAAGAAAATGGAAAATCAATTTTTATATGTCTGCAGTAGTAGTAGGGAAGTTGAAGATGATAAGCCGCACTAAACTTCAAGGTTAGCATCTGTTAAATTACTTTTACTTGAAATTTATTTAACAAAACAATGCTTATTTAATGTCTAATAGATTTGGATCTTCAGGCATGGCATCAGCTTGACTTATTTCCAGCAAGCTTTCAAGATACCATAAATCCTTCGGATCAGGATGAGAGTTCACTGAACTTCTGCCCCGAAAAGATAATTTCCACCACTAATAGGTTAAAATGCATCAGAGAGTATTAACGTGTTAAACTATCTGTCATGTTTCTTTTTAGCTCAACTAATTATCTTATTCGTTTAAACATTGGATATGGTTGTTGGCCGCGGTCGCATAAAGATACCGGTAACAAGTTATCTTCGGGTTTTAACGATGGACTAGGAACTAAGAAGCTGGCTGTTCATTTACCTATTGTGCATGCCAGGAACCACGTCAGCAAGACATTGGCTGGTAACGGCAGAAGTAATGGTCGTGCAGGCATTGGTGTGCAACACTTTACATACATGCCTTCAGTGTACATCTACAGCTTTGAGTTGTTAGTAGTTATAGGCTTATAGCAGTCTTTGCTTACATAACATTTATAAGCTATTTTTGGCTTACACTGAACTTTTCTTGATGCATTTTAATTGCAGATATAGGCTAGAGATTAAAGGGACTTCTATTTGCTAAACATTAATAAATTCAATAATCAAAGTACATTCTCTAATTTATTCTCAAATTTTATGGTTGTTGTATATATATGATACAACATCGACTTTTAGTTACACTAAACGTTGATATTTTACTATTTCGGCAGATATTAATCAGCAATTATAAAAGGGAAGTGATAGCGCGTATGTAGGCACGCCCTTTTACGTTCGTCAGTGACAGGTAAGTAGGTTCATCATTTTTTACACAATTAGTTGTAGTATGAATACATTGCCCTTTTTTAGGATTAACATATGTCTGATGCTTCAACAAATACTGATACACCGAAGGTGGTTATTGTCACAGATATCAATGCAGCAATAGGAGAGGGTTGCAGTAGTTTACACAGGAACAGTCGACATAAATGTTCAACAGCCGGAGGTGATTGAAATAATTTGTTGTCACATACTTTGAAAACCGTTTTCTAAATATACTTTTCTTCATCCTTGGATTTCTTCATTTTTTCTTACGACTTTGTTTTTGTTTCTTGGGTGATCATAAAGAACCCACATATGAATATATATTTGGGGGATTGCAGTTAGCTGTGTTGTACCGCCTATTACTCAAACCCGGGAAAAAGAGCTTTCCGTGTCACATAAGAACAACCGCCAGCGGCATTCGGCATATCAACGTATGTTAAGTTATAAGTGTCCATGCATAGGAATGGTTATTTTATAGACATCTTATCAGTATATTGAATACAATAGATGAATGGTAGTTTCAGTTGCACTAACTGTTAACAATTTGTTGTTGTAACAGGTGATACTAAGTACCAACAAACGCGTAGGAGCAGCTCCCACGGGAATAACAGGTCTGCACGCTCTATTGACTCACGTAAATGAGGAGGAAGAAGATCCGGATGCAGAGGATTAACTATTGAAGGTATACGCTATTCATATGTTATTGATATGATATGGTCTTACCAATAAAAAAATAAAAGTAAAATAATTAAATAAAATAATAATAATACTGTCATTTCCGTATAGAATTCTGATTGACTTAATCAGGTTGTGTTATAATTTAGCTCCTGGTATGTGTGCACTTATTACAAAGAAAATGCCATCTCAATCATACGAAAGCCCATTGAGAATTCTTTGCGAGGTAGCATTTACCCAAACTATGATATTTTACATACACGCCTAAAAATATCATGTATACACTTCAACAATATCGTGGTAAATATGGAAATAGAAAGAAGTAGTATTGGTATTGCAACATACTGCATACATCATAGGAACTGTATAACATGAACAAAATAATAATATTGAACTCGATTAAAAACAATGAAATCGATAATGTGACTAAATCTTAAAATTGTGCTTAAACAGGTTGACCGTGGGGTCTTTGATGTGGATGTGATGAAGTCTCATACGTGAAGAAACTCATTGTTTACAAGGTCTACTCAGGTCAGCGCGACAATAACTTGCGCCAGTGCAGAAGGAGGTTGGTTCTCAGATAGTCAAGACCACTAGGTACCTACTGATTGTATCTATTTTCTATTGTTAAATGTTTGTAATACTACTAAACCCATTTACATTTCGGTAATGTGTTTTGATAAAAGGTTGGTGTATGATGTTAATTAGAGGTGGCAAAATGGGTAGGTCGAGTGGAATGATTAAAGGTCAAAACGCAGCCCAAATGTGATCTCAATTTTTTTGCTGTGTAAATAATAATCATGTTTTATGAACAAAATTATAATGAGGTATGATGTATTAAATATACACTTTGGCATGTCAGCCTATATAGGTCAGAAACCATGGTTACCCCCACAAAAAAAAAACAAAAAAAAAAACCTTTGGCTCATTTTATTGTTCTCGGTTTCTCACGCATATGGTTTTATAGATTATGCACCGGAGGAAGTTGTGGTGCAGCGCAAGAGACATTTTGCTGTCACTTTGGCAGACCTTAAGGTAAAGAATTACATGCGTATCTTCGTTATGTGAAATGTGAGTCAACCGGTGTAACAGGTGATCTTTTTCCTATTGATCAGTATTTATGGCATCCATGAAATTCTTTGTTACGAGTTTTTTTAGTGTGTCGTTTGCGCCCATCTCTTTATGTTGATCTTCTTTATGGTCAGATGTTGCTCCAAGTAATTTTGATATACCATTGCTTTATTGAAAGGAAATATATTGTTAGTCACTCTTCGGCACAAGACATATTTTCTGAACCAGAAACTTTGCATATTACTCCGTACTTTTGTTATGTAAACAGCCCTTTGGGACGAAATATATTGCCAATCACTCTCCTACACAAGACATTTATAATTACCAGAAGTATATTGTCAATTAATCTTCTGCACCGGTTATTTATAGTTTTCTTTGGGACTAAATGCTTTTTGGGTCAAACTGACCCGTACGCTATATTACCCATTTAGACCCTACCTGACATTAGTAGTTGCTGCTAGAGAATATTGACAGGTTGCCATTTGCCTTAAAATTTTGAAATGTTATCTGTCACAGGAAATTGAAGCCATTGCGAATCACAAATGCCTGTTACGGGAAATAATTGATGAGGCCATTAGCAACAGCGCAAATAAACCTACTTGCGTATTCTCAGTCAATCTTGGCTACTTGTAATTATATAGTACTTTTCTAGAAACTGCCCATTGGCGAGATGAATACTCAGATCAGACATAGAAAATTAATTGTTGATAAGTTTTATGTCTACTAGACATAGTCTCAAGCTTGAAGCAAGTATTAAATCTAACTATTTTTATTAAGACTACACTAAATATTATATGATTTTATTTTCTTATTATTTGAGTTTGTTAGAGAGTCTGGTCACTGGTGTGAGGAAATATAATTTGTTGCATATCTCTCTTCTCAAAGAGTCAATTAACAGACCTATATCTCAATTCCTGTAACTTTACGCATAAACCTAGATTCAGCAAGCTAAAACGTAGGCGAAAAGCTCAGACATCATGGGAACCTAAAAAAAGTAAAAACGAAATAATACTTCCGGTGGATTTGGTAGCCTGTGTCTGACTACCAAGATTCGGCAGGCTAAAACGTAGGCGAAAAGCTCATACATCATGGGAACCTAAAAAAAAGAAAAAAACAAAATAATACTTCCAGTGGATTTGGTAGCCTATGTCTGACTAGCTTATATGTGAAAAACTCAAAGATTTCTATGAAAACACTTCTACATCTCCTATCTACTTGTCCATTGCTTAAGACCATGACTCTGGTAATTTCATACTAAAATAGAATATCAGGTCTTATGAGCATGTGCATGACACAACTAATCTGAATATTGTATTTTTCTGTAGAAAACTCACGAATTCCACAATAACGATGGTATTACCACTATTACTAGCCTATTTAAGTCTTTAAAGGTGATTGAAAGTCTTATTTGGCGAGAGATCCTTGAGGTAATCTGATTGATTCAACTCACAGGGGAAAAAAAGGCTTTATATCAATCTTTTTTTCCCCCTAAGGTTCAAGGATTTGGCTGCAGACACATATCACGGTAGAATACCTCAACCGGTGCCAGTAACATTAGTCCACCTCAAAAGCTTGTGTATAGGAGAGATACCATTGGATGTGTATGGGTCACAAATAATTTCTCTTTTCATCAAGCTCCCCGAACCTGGAGAAACTTACACTGAACATAAATAACCACATAAATCTTTTATCCTTTTTGTTTTTATTCTTTTTCCAAGTACACTCAATGATACATATTGATACTTAATGAAGATTATGGGTAAATCCCGTGACGAAGAGGCTTCAATAGAAGCTTATTAAGATATTCGGCTGGAGCATATGAGGGAATTGGAAATTACTAACTTAAGCAGCACGAAGACTGAATTGAATATTGTGAAGCTTATCTTTATGTGCTCACCTGTACTAAAGATGTTAAGGATACACATCACATAGTATTATTAGGTTGAAAAAATGCATATTCAGCAACCCTCTTATCCACCCCATGTGCATCACCAGTGGTAGATTTCATTATTGAAAATGAACCCTTTTAACACCACTTTCATATAGCAATACAAATGTCACCAAGAAATCAATTTGATTAAATTTCACACCCTAAATTAAAAAAACTCCACAGCCTTTTTACTTGAAAAATGAGATATTATACGGTGAATTACCGTAGAAAAATGCCATCCACATGTACCATGGTGGAAGTGTTGCAATTATTGAGTTGACAACTTTAAAAACATGAAAGTACCCTACACCACAAGTATTAGTGAAAAAGTGAACGGGTCTGGTGGATTGGGTAATACTTCTTAATGTGGGTCAAAAGTCAAAACGAGTTGGTTGTATTTACCCGACAACAATTTCCCTATTTTTTAATTTAGTATTTAATGTTTGAAAATACGATTTAAAGGTTGTACTATAAAAATTTGTTTTGCTGTATAAATAAATCGATCTAAGAGGTTGACTATATTTTAACTTTCTATTAACCTCATTGACCCTTTTCATTATATATGCATGTTTGTAAAGGACCCTTCAGCATGCTAGAGATTAAACGTTTTAACCCATTTTTAAGTAAATGATATGAAATTTCCACCACTAGACCAGACATGAATACAAATGTGGATATGGCTATACAATCATGGCACTGTTGTCCTTCATTTTAGTCTTATAAGCTCATGCCTAACTTTGAATAATATAAACCTACGTAATGATAACTAACATAACTCCAATCATGGTACAATGAACTACAAAAGGAAGTACATGGTTATTGTTTTTAGGCTAACGTTATCTGATTACATATAGCTTCTATAAGTAGTGAAGTATTTAACAGATTCATTTTTAATTTAACTTAGTTGCTTCAACCCTTGAATGTTAACTTAGTTGAATATGAAGATTAGTATGTATCTAATGAGATGATACCTATTGATTCACATGATGTACAATGGTGTCTAATGAGGAAAAAAATAGTATTCACTCATGGATAGACTCAAGTTAGACCAGTTGCCAAGGCGTAGCTCACTCGATATTCGTTCATCATCGTCTACTTATATTCATATATCTTATTTACTTTACTATTGAGCATAATTATATTTAACTTTGAATCATGTAGTTACAATTCAGGCATTATGTACTTATGTTACTTTTTTTTTATTGTTTAGTCACTACTTAACTTTATAACTCACATAGATAATAATAGTGTGATAATTTATTATGATTGTGATTTATATTTTATATAATGTATGCATATCATTATTTTTATTCTTGATGCACACAAGAAATGCTCTATTGGTCAATGTGTTTCACATATCTATTGTTTATAAAAAAAAATACTCTAAATATTGGAAAAAAAATTAACACTTATTATATATGTCCATGCAACTCATCAAATGGGGGAAAAGGTCCCAATTTCCTAAACGATAAAGCTTAAACATTTCATTCACTCATACAGACAAAAAAAAAACATAAAAACTATAATTAGTTAACTAACACCATCAAAAGAATAATTATAAGTCATGCCCGCCCATCGGGCGGGCTTCGAAATCTAGTATATATATATATATATATATATATATATATATATATATATATATATATATGTATGTATGTATGTATGTATATATATATATGTATGTATATATATATATATATATATATGTATGTATGTATATATATATATATATATGTATGTATATATATATATATATATATATATATATGTATGTATATATATATATATATATATATATATACATACATGTATATATATATATATATATATACATACATGTATATATATATATATATATATACATATATATATATATATATATATATATATATATATATATATATATATATATATATATATATATATATACATACATATATATATATATATATATATATATATATATATATATATATATATATATATATATATATATATACATACATACATACATATATATATATATATATATATATATATATATATATATATATATATATATATATATATTTATATATATATATATATATATATACATATATATACATACATATATATACATACATATATATATATATATATATATATATATATATATATATATATATATATATATATATATATATATATATATATATATATATGTATGTATATATATATTAATTTAAAAAAATATAGTGTAAATGAAATGAAAGATAATGTTGCAATTCAGGGTGTGTTTGAAACAACCTTTATTCTTGGAACTCCAATGGCCACATTACTTGGTGGATGGTTGGTTTCAGATAATAAAAAAGAATGGAATGCAATAAACCAACATACGTAACCCTTCTCAATTACCGCTACAGCTGATTTTGTCGTTTCAACTCCCTTTGAGCAAAGGACAGCACCAGCCACATTGCCAGATTGTTGAAAAAACAAAAGGAACAGTATGGGAATTGAGAATGGAAAGGTGTGTTGAAATCGGCACACAGGTTGAGTAAAGAATATATACAAATGTTGAGTAAAGAATAGAGTCTAAGTAACATCACTCATCTTGAATGCGATAATGAACTAGTGTGGCCTGTCATGAACAATACACACTTTATCATTATCGCATTGAAGACGTCTGGTATGTGTTAATTCACATACTTTTTCATGGCCAAATACCGACCCAAATAGACTAATTATGCTAACAAATGCCAAAGAAATGTGTATTTTTATATTTGTGAACATGCAGGTACGGATTTATCACAAAAAGACAAAGATCAAGCAAAAACCGGAAATACGGGCACGAGAGTGGGAAAAGGTCAAAAAAGTCAAAGCCTGGGATCCAAAAGTCAACATAAGTCCTTCATGTATTCAAGATTGGCAGAATAAGTCCTTGAAAGTTATTTTGCAAAAGTGGCATTTTAATCCTTGAAGTTTTAGAAAACTACACAATTGGTCCTTGGATTTTATTTTCACAAAATCTGAAATAATACACAAGTCTTGGTCCAAGTTTGTAATCCAATCCATTTTATTCCAAAAGCCCAATATCATATAACCCAAGCCCAAAAAAGCCACGGGTCAAAGCTGATATCCAGGGTCAAGGTCATGCTTTGGTCAAAGTTTTTATAACAAAATACAAACGCGCCTTTATTTTTTCCCCAAATCTCATTAAACCCAGAAAACAACGAACCCTAGTTCATCACCCTAGTTCAATTGACTCACACCACTCAAATTAACTATGATTAGCTACTCATTGGAGCATCTAGAAGCATACTCACGTGCAAGAAACGTGTCAGAGAGATTGTTTGAAGCTGTGCTGACACTTGGCAGAGTGGGATTGGTGGGAACGCGTCATACCAAGCTTTGGATTCGCCTTCTAGAACGCTGCTAACAAGTCAGAGAATATGTGCACGAGTGGACAAGTGGCAGCTCTTCACTGGTAAGAACACATCACTCATTCTCATCTAAGGGCTGTGAATTGAGGAAAGAAGCACAATTTGATCCAAGGGTTATATGGAGCTGTAAAGAAGCACAAATTTGCACCAAGATCGCCAGCATGGCATTGAGACCCCAACTCCTTCACCTCATCTATAAATAGGGACGTATTTTAGCTTATTTAGTGTGTAGTTTTTAGGTAATGTAATGCTGCAGAAATTTCATTAGATTAAATTTAGTTATAAAGTTTTTGTAATTTCTTTTTCATTCTGTAATTTTTACTTTCAATTAATAAAATTCTTAATTCATTCCTTCTCAATTCTGTTTTTCTTATTAATCTACTTTACATTTCTGAATTAGTTTTTTTTTATAAGTTCATAAGCTATTGTTCATTTACTATTCAGTTTAACTCAAAAAAATATTTTAGATTTAATTCATTCAAGTTTCATTAATAGTTTGCATTTCTTATTCAAAAACTCTTTAAAAAAGAAATCAGAAAAACAAAAAAATAAAGAATATTGTTACATTTTATAAATATAGCTTGCAACCAAGCTTATTGAAGTAAGATTAAGCTCATTCTAGCTAGTTAGCTCTTGTGAGTTTCAGTTTCAGTATAAACAAGTCAATCTCACTCATATTGATTGACAGTCAATAAAAGTCAACTCAAGTGAATTCATTATCCAAGTGGTGTTAGTTGGTAGATCAAACAGAGAAATGGATGTGTTTGGCCTATCTAGAGATAGGCAAGCTTAGTGAACGTTCTCTTTTCAAGCTGAGAAAGAAATACTTTGTAAGTTCTGTTTCTAAGTCCAAATGTCTGATTTCATTTAACTGTTTCTGTGTAGATCTGCTTAAGTTTGTTTGATTATTGTTTGTTGTGTTGAATTTGATCATAATTGAGTGAGTTTGATTGAGTATTGGTATAGTTGTAGCAGGATTGATCATAGTTTCTGTTTGATAATTGAGTGAGTTTGATTGATTATTGTTTGTTGTGTTGAATTTGATCATAATTTAGTTGTTGAATGTAATTTTTAGTTGTGGATTATAAATCTTTTAAGATTAGTTGTTCAGATTAAATACTGATTATTTGGAATAAAGCTAAAACCAGTGAGCTGATGTGAATTGGATAAATAAGAGGATGTTGGTTATTAGCTGATTTGCTTAGTAGGTGTGGTAGTTTGGTAAAGTTAGTTGCATTTATGGTAAACTTGTGGAAATATTAGAACAACTAGTGCTTAAAATCAGTAGGAATATTAATAAAAAGTCAAAGTTAAACTTCAATTTAGATAACTAATAAGTAACATAGAATTGGTTATTGACATTTTAGTGTTAGTGCATAATTGTTCTAGATAGCTTAATTTAGATTAATCATAGTCTATTATTACAATTTAGGAGTAGATCATAGCTGTTCAATTTACATTTAGTCAAAGTAGCTTAGCATTAGAACATTTTACTGTTGCATTGATTGTAGTTTAAGTAGATGCTGAACATAGTTGAATTTAGAAAGATTAATAGTTGATTTTGGTTAAGAGATTTGGTAATTTAGCATCTCAACATTGCAAGTGAGCTTTTGCCCCCTCATACTTGTGCATTTGAGCTTATTTGAGTGCTGAATTGCCTTTGCTTGCTTATTCATTTGAAGATAGAGAGCCTGTTGTGAAATTTAGGCCTGCTAGTACTCACTTTTGCTTAGACCTGTGTTTTTGTGGTAGTTTTGAGTTCATTAGTAGTTTACAAGTAACTGTAAATGGTTAAATAACTTCTGGATATATTTGTCTCATAACTGCTTATTGCATAAGCTCACTAGACTGCTTATTGTCTCAAATTGTTGCATTCTTAGATTCTCCTAAGCATTATTTGAAGTTTTCTGATTTCATTTGATCATTTAAAGTATGTGTTCTAAGTTTCAAACATTTTTTGTTCACAAGTGCTTATAAATAAGCACTTGTGAATAAGCAGTTTAGCCTATTAAGCACTTAATCAGCTGATTTTTGTTCCAAAATTTTTCCTCAAGTTCTTCTTAATATTTTTGATTTTCTGGAATTTTTCCAGATTTTTCTAAGTAGTTTTAGTATTTTTCTTAATTTTCTTTTGATTTTATTCATTTTTAAATAGTTTTTAATAAGCAAAAATCCATAAAAATTCAGAAAAAGCTGTGAAAAATACAAAAATATTTTTAGAAATTCTTTTATTATATTTTAGAATTTTCAGAATTAAATTTTCATTTTTCCACCTTATTTTTCTATTTTCTTACATTTTTAATTCATTTAAAATTACAAAAATCAAAATAAATTCATAGAAATTAAAAGAAAAGTCAAAAAATAATTTTCTTTTTCTGGAAATTCAATTTAGTAGTTTAAGATTTTTAGAAAATAATTTCACATTTGTAGGATCATTTTTCGTTAAAAGTTACGTTTTAAATAACGTGGTTGTATTTTCGTTTTTACATTTTAGACTTTGGTGCATAATTAGTTTGTACTCTTTGCATAATTCATCTTTGTTTGTGAATTTTTGAATTACTTGATTGCTATTTTCTCTTTTACACTTCTCAATTCACGATTTTCACGAATCAATATTCTTGATTCCATTCACCTTCACTCGAATACGACTTGGGTGATCCGTATTTCACGCGGATCATTTCGATATAATACTACTATACTTTAATAGATTGATTTTCACACAATCAACGTCTCAATTATCAGGCCAGATCCATCTAACGTTGCAGAAAGGTTCCATTGCTTTGTTTTTTGAACACCGTCTAATAACGGTAGTGTGCTTGATTTTGATCACGCTTTGGCACTTTCAAGAATGTATCTTATTGAAAGAGCCAAAACTGGTGATTCAGATCAACCACACAAACAGTAGTAGACGATTTTCAAATTAAGCAAGGGAACCAATCTACAACGTTAGATAGATCTTGCCTGATAATTGAGCATTAAGTTATTAGAAAACAGATTTTACTATCATTTATATTGCTCCCTTAGATGTGACGAACATACATATTAATTATGTAGATTCTACGATATTAGAGAGCTAATCGTGCATGAATTACAAGTTGAACATATACTTGATAGTTGTTTCTGTATTTTGGCAAAGAGCAAAGATGAATCAGTAATGGATGAACAACACCAGAACAAGTTTATGTTCATACTTGAAAGTGGTGTCTTTTCATCCATCACTGATACTTCTTCCATCTTTGATACTGGATGTTTTAGCCCAAATATTTGCACACATATCCGCCACTTTTTTTCCTTATTCTCTCAATACAAATGCAACATAATTCTTATAACAGATAGTCAACCTAAGCCTAAGATAAAATAGCCCTAAGGGAATGCCAACTCCCAAAAACAGCCATAAACCCTAACAATAAAAAAACACGATATACAGATACATATTAAGGTTTCCAAGGCATAAAAACTTGAAAATTCTTTCTCAAGCATCGAACCCGAATTATTATTTACAACTTATACTTGATAATTTTTTTTGTATTTTGACAAAGAGCAAAGATGAATCAATAATGGATGAACAACACCAGAACAAGTTTATGTTCATACTTGAAAGTGGTGTCGGTTCATCCATCATTAATACTTCTTCCATCTTTGATACTTGGATGTTTTAGCCTAAATATTCGCACTAAAACTAAAAAACAACCATAAACCCTAACAATAAAAAACACGATATACAGATACATAAACCCTAACACTAAATAACCCTAATTAAATAAACACAAACAATGAAATAATCAGATAAACTAAAAAAACAACTAAATAATCAGATAAACCAAATCATCTGTCAAACTTAGGGTCAATATAGAAGCCATCTAAGTATGTTACTATATGCTTCCGATCTAAGTACGTTAGGGTGGAGTAGTGAGAGAGAGAAAGAAAGAACAAGGGCATGCAGCTGTGACTTAATTGTGAGTGTGAGATAGAAAGAGTATTAAGTATATGTTGAAGTGTGTTTGATAAGCTTTGCATATATTATATATTATAAGTTTAAAAATGATTAAAAGTATAAAAACTAAAAGTATTAAAAGTTTAAAAACTAAAAGTATTAAAGGTACATTTGTATTATAGTGTATTTTGTATTTAAAAAATTGCCCAAAGAGTACATATGGAAAGATGCAAGGTTTTCAAGATCGGGATCCTACCCAGGATCGTTTTCGTCTTTGCAAGATCGTGATCGTATGATCATATCAGGATCTTAAGATCCTACTAGCTATAATGTCATTTTCTTAATAGTTTTTGTAATATTATACAAATTAACAAATTATTATATATCATAGACACAAAATTATATGAATGTTTCATCGAAATGTTGTCCTAAATTATGGTTATGAAATGTTATTGTTTAGGTTGAATTTTATTTTACTTTAGGTCTACTCATTAGATTCATATCTAGTGAGATTTTTTATTTTCTTTTTATAGGTTTTCTTTAGTCTATCTTTCTTCTTGTTTCTGATTGTTAGCACTCTCGATGGATAACCGTAACATTGATCGTTTGATTCCTGTTATTCGTGTTTTTCGTCTTAGGAATTTCCAATTACCCGTTCCGGCTCTCATTGTGGAGATTGAAAACCCACCAAACCTTTCACCCGACCATCACTTTGGTAATAATTATGAAATGGAAGAATCTGACCACGACAACGACCATGCATGAGAATGGCCCTTTTTATTACTCGGATTCCGACGAGGACTTAGATGATGGTGATGTTATTGATGAGGTTAGGAGAGAAGAGGAATTTGATCCTCTTAAGTATTTTGACCCTAGGACAAGAATTGAAAAGGACATTCTCTTTAACATGCAGTTTCCTTGTAAAATCGGATACATGAACTTTCATGCCTACCTTAACTCATCCTTACCCATGCATGTGCATAATCTCTCGTGCTAATTATAATAAAATTATGGTAGAGTATCAAGGAAATAATGTGGTGTTGCTAGCTAGGGTTGAGCCATTACATGTTTTTGTAGGAAGTTTTGTGTATTGGTTGATTTTATGGTAATGGAGGACTTAGCATACATATTAGTACTTGTTTGAGTCAAATGCGTGTATCGAGTCACAATGAATGTTTTGCAGGATTTTTAGGAATTAAAACATATTTTATATTACTTACAAGCTCGAGAACTCAACAATAACTCGAGTCTAACTTATATAAGGTTGAGCTCAACTCATTAAACATTTCGGAGAGTTCATTTGATAGGTTTTCAATCTCCAAAATTTTAATATCGCGCTCAGGATCCCGCCCCTTAATTTTCCCCAAAATTTCAATCTCCCGCTCAAGATACCGGCCCTTTTTTCCCCAAAATCAAAACCTAGACACTAGTCAGATCTATCTTCTCTTTATTCATCTCTTCTCCTTCTCTCTCGAACCCGACTCGCACCACCACCACAACGTATCTAAGGACCTCCCGATCATGTTATCTGGGATCGAGAAAGTTTGAACTCGGCTTGAGCTTGACTCGAAAAGCTCGATTTATCTGTAAATATGTGTTTTCTTACACAAATTAAAATTGAAATATAACCTAAGAATTGAATTTGATTCGACTTCAGCTCGAAAAGCTTGATACATTCATAAATAAGTATTTGCACTTAGTACACTTACTGACTTACATATTAAAAAAAAAAAAAAAAAAAAAAAAAAAAAAACATATTTTATATCACTTACAAGCTCGAGAACTCAACAATAACTCGAGTCCAACTTATATAAGGTTGAGCTCAACTCATTAAACATTTCGAGCTCATTTGATTGGCTTTCAATCTCCAAAATCTCCAAAATTTTAATATAGCGCTCAATATCCCGCCCCTTAATTTTCCCTAAAATTTCAATCTCCCGCTCACTCCCACCCCTTTTTCACCCAAAATCAAAACACTAATTAACACTAGTTAGATATATCTTCTCTCTATTATTTATCTCTTCTCCTTCTCTCTAGAACCGACTCACACACCACCGCCACATTTCACCGCCGTATCTCGCCGTCGTTCCATCAACCATCGCTCATCCACGCCATCACCGTCATCAAGACAAGAGAGGCAATGGGTGAGTTTGGTTGTTTGGTTCGAGATAACCACCACATCCACCACCATCACAGTCAAGCCACCATCACTCTCATCTCACCTATCCTACTCTGTTCAAGGGTATGCTCAAACGCATATTTAATTTATATTTTCTTGAATGTTTAATTTATCTTTTCTTGAATGTGTAATCAAAATACACATTTCTTCATTTTAAACAGCATATGGTCACACTTATTAACACTTTGGCCAATGTTTGCTTAATTGCATGTGACTATATACGCAAAATAAATATGCTTTGAGTGACTAAATATTACAAAAGGCCAAAAAAACATAAAATTCATGTGGCCATTGGATGATCAATAGTCACACAAAATACACATTTTTTCACTTTAAACAGCATATGACCACACTTATTAACACTTTGGCCAATGTTTCCTAAATTGTATGTGACTATATACCCAAAACAAACATGCTTTTTGTGACTAAATATTACAAAAGACCACACAAACATAAAATTCATGTGGCCATTGGATGATCAATAGTCATACAAAACACACATTTCTTCACTTTAAACAGCATATTGTCACACTTATTAACACTTTTTGCCACTGTTTATTTAATTGTATGTGACTAAATACCCAAAACAAACATGCTTTGTGTGACTAAATATTACAAAAGGCCACACAAAAATAAAATTCATGTGGCCATTGAATAATCAATAGTCACACAAAATACACATTTCTTCACTTTAAACAGCATATGGCCACACTTATTAACACTTTTGGCCAATGTTTCCTAAATTGTATGTGACTATATGCCCAAAACAAACATGTTTTGTGTGACTAAATATTACAAAAGGCCACACAAACATAAAATTCACGTGGCCATTGGATGATCAATAGTCACACAAAATACACATTTCTTCACTTTAAACAACATATGGTCACACTTATTAACACTTTTTGCCACTGTATACTTAATTGTATGTGACTAAATACCAAAAACAAACATGCTTTGTGTGACTAAATATTACAAAAGGCCAAACAAACATAAAATTCATGTGGTCATTGGATGATCAATAGTCACACAAAATATACATTTCTTCACTTTAAACAGCATATGGCCACACTTATTAACACTTTTGGCCAATGTTTCCTAAATTGTATGTGACTATATACCCAAAACAAACATGCTTTGTGTGACTATATATTACAAAAGGCCACA